>OY390727.1:13186655-13467247 GCA_959613375.1 Heteropelma amictum
AGAAATCATGTACTTGAGATTTTGGTCTGTAGGCGCTTCTAGGCTCACGTTGTAGTTCGCGAATGACGATCGCCACGTCGTCATCGTGGTTTTCCGTCGTTTTACAAGCGCACATGTCGGAATCTTCATCGTCGGTCGAGTCACCATTATTCAGAGTTCGTCTGCGTCTTTTCTTCTTCGCGTTCGGTGTCTGAGGTCTCGGTCGTCTCCTGGAGTCGCTCGAGGGCTCCTCAGACTCGACATCTCGTCCTGCAGTCGTCGTACGACCGTTTAGTCTCCCGTGGCGTAATTCATCGATCGATGCGTGAGTTCGTTCGGCCTTTCTCGATGCTCGCGACGTCAGACTCGGCGAGTAGTTTCTCCTCGACGTTGAACGCCCTCTACGATTTTGAAACCTTTCCTCGCGTCTCGCGAGATTTTCCTCGCTTTTGGCGCGATTACGCGGCCTCCTCGAGCGTCTTTTTCGTCCTCTGAGACTGTCAATGGACCCGATTAGCTGCCTCGATAAGGGATTCGTCGATAACGAGTCCAGGCCATCGAGAGACTGCGCCATTCGCGGCATTGACACCGCCTCCTCGTACGGCGGCGGATTTATCAATTCCATGGGATGAATTCGAGGCTCCGATGCCTCCGAAGCTGCTGCCACTTCGAGCTCCAAATTTCTGTCATCGAAAAACGTTACTTTGCGTCTCGTCGCCATCGGCGAATGAAAAAACATCTGGGAATCTTTGGACTCTCCGTAGTTTCACGCGCGATAAGATTGGATTTACAAAAAATAGCAAATTGATCAAAAGGCATCATTTTTTTCATGCTGGTTACCTTTGCCGAAGTAATCGAAGTCTCTCGATACCCTCCGCTCTCTCGATGCGCGATCTCTCGCGTCTGGCCTGCCTCTTCATCATGAACGTGTGCCTGATCGACACTGACGTACCGAATACCAAAACGATGATCAGAAGGATCAGCATAATGAGGCCCCAGGTTCTGTCCTTTTCCAGACGACGATCGTCATTCCAATCGCGATAGCAAGCGACTTCCCACGAAAAGCCGGAAACGTTGCTCGGACTCTGGCAAACCAGACTTTCCGATCTCGTTTTCCCCGGGAGTTCCGTTAGGTAAAGGAAAAAACGACGCAGCAAATGGCAGTCGCATCGCCATGGGTTGTCATGGAGGACGATCGTGCCGAGATTTTTGTTCGACGAGAAAATCTCGAGATTTATTCCTTCGGTGAGCCTGTTGCCTTGAAAATCGAATTCGTCGTGAGATAAAATGAGAGCGATTCGAAGGTGAATCAGCGCGAAACATCGAAGGAGGCTGTATAGCTTTGTTCATTAGCTGTACCTGATAGGTCGAGTTTTTGCAACTCCGGAAGCTCGGAGAAGCTGACGTTGTCCAGTTCCACCAATCTGTTGCGTTTGAGTATGAGATTTTCCAATGATTCCGACTGAAAACGACCGCAAACACCCTCCAGTCGATTGTCACTCAGATCGAGCGTTCTCAATCGCGGTAAATTAGTTAAAAACAATCGTGGCACGCTCTCGACGTAATTCGAAGAAACGTCCAATGACAGTAGGGTGGAAATGATGTTTGGAAACTTGCCGAAATCATTGAACGAAAGATTCAACGTGCGGAGATTGACGGTCTCGCGAAAGGTCAATGGATGCAAGTGGGATATGCCGTTGGACGAAAGATCGAGCGTTTCGAGCTTCACGAGACCCGCGAATGAACTCTTGTTGACGACGTTAAGGCCATTTCCGTTTAGATGCAATTGCACGAGCTCGCGATTCCTCGCGAATATACGATCCGGCAATTTTCGAATGATATTCTTGGATAAAATTGCCTGTGTCAGAGCGGGAAAGCCGTGAAGACCAGGACGGTCCAAATTGCATCCTGACACATCGAGCATCCTCAGATTAGCGTGTCTCAGCGTCTCGTTTCTAAAATTGTCATTATAGCATCGTAATTCATTTTTTTTTCATATTCAATGACGAAAAAAACGAGACTCTTCGCTCTGATGGGGAATTCGAAGCGACTCGTGCGATCGCTTATTTAATTACTCCGATAAACTCGAGACGTTTCAATTCCGCCGAAAAAATACGATAAAATTTTATCCCATATTGACACTGAAAATTCTCAACGCAGCGTTGGAATGTTGTACAAGGTTTTTTTTGAATTATGACGACGTTTGACGAGACTCGTCATAACCTTTGATTCATCGAGCATTTTTTCTCTCGTGCGTAGAAATAAATACACTTGAAGATACGTTTTTCTCATTGCCAAGTGTGCGATATTGAAACGTTCCTTCCACGATAAATTCGAGAATAAACGTTCGGTCGTTATGTATTTACCTGCTGCTGTAAACGAGAATAGGATTGTTAGATAATCTCAATTGTTCAAGGTCTGGTGCACCCTCGAACGTATCCGGCCTCAAGTAATTGAGGCAACAGTCCGACAGGTCCAGCCATCTCAATTTTTCACTTGTCAGTCGTTGAACGCTCTTCAAAGGATTCCCTTCCAGGTTCAAAGTGACGAGTTCCGGTAGGCCGCTCAAGGACGATTTACCGATATCGCTGATTGCTGAAAAAAATCGTCGGCGTTTCTTCAAATTTTTGGCAGGCCTTGCATCACTATTTTTTCATCTCGATACATAAATGGCTCTGCAAAATATTTCTCCGCTTCTCCGACAACTCACAGCATTTGCTGGCGTCCAGAGCGCGAAGAGCAACGTTCGCCAGAGAGTCGATCGTAACCAGCGGATTGTTCGAGAGGTGGAGAACTTTGAGATCGATCAAGTGATCGATCGAAGCGACATCGTTGATGCTCGTTACTTTGTTGTAGCTCAGATCGAGTCTCTGCAGTTGTTTCAACTGTCGAAGATCGTCCGGCAACGATCTGATGCTGTTTCGTGCCAAATTAAGGTATTGCAGCTCAGCGAGGTTGTTGAGCTCATCGGACACTGATTCTAGAAGATTTCTCGATAGATCCAAGTGTTGCACCTTACGAGGAAAATCGTTCGAACGCGTCATTCGTCGTTAAATTTTCTCATTTTTTTCATCATCATGAATGCAGAAAAATAAAAGGCAAATCAAGGCTCACCAAATCGCTGATGTTGCTGGGATAATGCACCAACTGTTTGCTCGAACAGATGATCTTGCGCGTCTCGTGACTCAGATGACAGAGGCACTTGAAGGGACACGAATTTTCACCAGCGATCATATGGAAAAACATCACGAGGGCGATGAAAAATGATAAATACACTCTGCGTCGAGTATTCATCATTCCGAACGAGTATTTTCATCACAATTGTCATTCCTTGTATTCCGCCACACGTGTCACTCCGTTATAACCGATATGCGGAAAAGCGAGGTAGTTTTTTTGCCTCTTTGTTGGCATATTTTTCTCCAAGACGACCTGAGCTTCGTATGCGGAATTTCGTTAATCTCCGATCTCACGACGATAAAACGTTTAATTCGATCGATCCAGAGTCACTTTCTTCGCAAGGTTGTTTCGTCCAAGCTGACTAAAATAAATCATCGAGAATTCAAGAGGTTGGGAGCGGTTCAACCGGAGATACCGAGGTGAAAACTACCGACTGACTTATCTTTGATAAAAGGAACGAGACTGCCATACTCCGCTTCGAGATAACTCTCTCGTGAGATAACACGGATCGTTGGTGGGTTGGGCTCTCGCGATGTAACCAATTATACACCTTTCTACGTGGGAAAAAGCACGCGGTATAAAAGCCACGAGTTCACCGCGGATAATTTTTGAAATTCAAATACCAGAACGTCGCTGAACTCACGGTATATTTTTGACTACACCTCTGCGTCTGGAATTTTCTGAATTATCAACGGTTAATCATGCAGAGTACGAGTACGATTATTTATTCTTCCGCTCTCTCACTCTCCCTCTTTATTTTATTTCGCTTTTACATTTTTATCGTCCATCAAACATTTATTCCCCTGCGAGTTTTGAGGAAAACCAGGCCGGCGTGAACCAGCAATCCCACAAGAAGACACACGACGAATGAGATGGAAATCCCGATGAACCAAGCCTTGTTGGAGTTTGGACGATCGTCGTCGGCCATTGAAAATTGCCACTGCCTGGAGCAGACGTTCAACCACGTGTTCCCCGAGTCCGCCTCTGGCGTCGCGCACCTGAGATTCGCGATGGTCGTTTTTGGGTCATAGCTCAAATAAAAATAGAGGGGATGCATCTCGGAGCAATCGCAGTGCCATGGATTATCCTCAAGGTCCAAGGAGACGATATTTGTGTTGTTCTCGAAGAAGAGATTGATGGCTCGGGTGAACCTGTTTCCTGCAAATTCAAACGACACGAGGGACACGGAAGATCGGAGAAATTAATCGACGAAAAGGGATGTACCGTTTTTGAGTTTTTTTTTAATAAGAAGAAATCATCGATTGACAATTTTTTGTACCCCTTAAAATCAAGTCCTCCAAGTTTGGCAACGCCGATAAGCTGTTTTCCGTTATTCTCTTTACCTTGTTGTAGCCAAGATCGAGTTTGAGCAACGACGTTGATCTGAACTCGTCGCAGTCACCCTCCAATCGATTCTTGCTGAGGTCCAGACTCTGGAGCCTCGACATATTCGACAAATCCCGCGAGTCTTCGCTTTTTATATTATTTCTCGAGAGATTCAAATGAATCGCCGTGCTCGTGAGATTCGGCAACGAGATTACCCGATTACCAGAGAGATCGACCTTCGACAGTTGCGCGAGATTCGCAAAAACCGTTTTGCCGATAGATCCTATTTTGTTCTCGGACAAATCGAGCTCGCGCAGCTGGATCTTCCCTCGCAGCCAGACTTTTTCAATATTTTCCAAGGAATTGTTACCGACGATCAATTGCACGAGGTTATTGTTGTTTGAGAATATTTTTTCGGGTAACGTGGTCAACTCGTTGCCGCTAATTTCGAGATAACGAAGATTCGGCAGGCCTTTAAAAGCGTCAACGTGAAAACCCTTCATTCGGCAGTTCTTCAACACGAGCTCGGTCAAATTTCTGCTTCCCAATTTCTCCATGACGCTCAACGGGTTTCCCGTCAGGTTTAGGCTCCTCAACGACCGCACGGAATTCAAAAAGGCACCGTCTATTTTTTTTATTTCTGAAAAACCGCAATAATTATGTAACGATCGCTTTATAATAATCCCATTTCTTAATGACAACAAAAATTCAATTTACCGCAGTCGACGGCTTCGAGATACAGCAAGGATCGGACGCGAAGGCCCACGAGGCTCTCCAGTGGATTTTTCGACAAAATTAAATGTTCGAGATTCGGCAATTTATTAACGACGCTGATCGACGATATATTGGATACTCGATTTGCCTTTAAATTAATGTACTCGATTTTCGTTAAATTCGCTAGCTCGATCGGCAGATTCGTCAGTCGATTGTCCTCGAGATCGAGTACTTCCGTGTCGTAATGTCGAAGAATATGCTCGGGTAAGGACTGCAAACCACGATGTCTCCGGTCGACGATCGAGGGTGATAGATTGGTCTGACATTGGGTGATCGTGTTACTCATCGACGATTAATATCGTGCGATCTTTGAGAAGCATTGCGGAAAATGAAGCAACAGTCTGATAACAAGGAAAACTCACGAATCGATCGGATATTTTGCGAGAATATCGTTCAAAAGATCCGCGTGAAGAATTCGAGGACGCTTCTGTTGGATCGTCGCAGTGACATTTCGGGAGAAACCAATTAAACAATATGATTATCCACATGTGAGAAGGCGTGAAAAAATTAACGACAATGTTCATCGTCGTTGAGAAAATAATCAACGAGGTGAGAGAAAAAACGCCCGGAAATCACTGAATCAAACGTTGTTTAAATTGAAAATATTCCTCGCACAGGTTAAGCTTGTAAAATGTATATTGGAGCGAGAATATCGTTTACAAGTCGTTTGTCAGACAACTTCGCGGTATTCTGCGATGAAATAAAAAAAAGGACGATTTTAAAGACACGATGTATTTGTGCTTGCATTTTTTGTTATTTTGTAAATTGCGATTTGAATTTTTTTATTTTCCGAGCAAACTCGAACGATTCCAACATTCCAATGGTCAGCCCTTTGGAAAAAATAAGACGCCAGATAAATACTTCGAGTATCCCAAAGCCGATATTGAGCGCGGTCGTCTCGTCGAGGTCTAAGCTCCTCATGGCTGACCCATGCGGATATTTTCCCCTTCCATATTTTATAAACTGTATGTATACATATATTACGATCAAAGTACAGTAGCCGCAACGTCGGACGGACGACCGCGATGACAAGAGCGTGACTTTTTTTTCCAACAGTGCCTTTTAAATCCCCCTTGAAAAGTCCATCGATTTATGTCCCTCGCTTCAGACGGTCGATTTATTTCCAAATCTTTGCAACATCGAAGAACGACGGAAAATGTACAATGTGCGATTGATTTCTCAAAGAAATTCGCTATTCAACGCAAAATAACACTAATAACGTCAAATTTGAGAGCTTGCTTCAACAATACGAAAATATTTCTTTGCTCGTGGTACCAGCAGTCATTTTTATTGCGCAAGAGACTCTGAGAAGGTTAAACGCACACGTGAGATTTGTACGCATTTATAATATTCGAGTTAAAACGCCGACTGGATGAGAGACGATTTCATAAACCGTACAAAGGGGATGAACGAGAGTTAAAAAAAATAAACAACCCTCTAACCTTCTTTCGTGATTCTCGTTTTACGTATTTCAGACCGAGGGTCGTTTCAACCCCATCGGAACGAATTTTCAACTCGAGGGAAGCGCGTGAGTGTAAAAAGCTTGAGGGCCAGGGGGATTTCATCCCCGCGCAGGTCAAGGGACGAGAAAATTTTGCGCAAAATGCTTTTTTCGCGCGTCCGGCTTTCTTGTATCGCACGTACGAGCCAATAGCGGGTTCGGTCACACCCTTCCCGAGGGGTGTGGATCCGACGATGGTTTAGATGCGGCGCCGGCGCTTAACTCCGAGCTTATCCGGTTCGCCCTCTCCGATGTCGTTTTAAATGGGGATATAGAGGTGGGTGGTTGGTCGCAGCCACATTTCCTCTATCCTACCTGTTGATGCTGTTGAGCCAACCCCTTTGGCAACGATTTCGCAAATCCGAGGGTTTGCAGGCTCCGTACTTTCATGGTCACGCCTTCCCACTTGCATCATTCGTGTTAGCCCCAATTATTTCTCTCGTTTTTATCACCTCTTTTTTCGTACTCTGCAAATTTCACATTCAAACTTTGCTCAGAGTCAACATCGAGAATCGCGCGAGTTAAAAAGACGAGGGAAGTCTCTGGGATGAATCAGGGACTCTGAAAGTCATTTCCAAAGCGTCGAAAAAAAAATCCTTGGTTTTTCC
The DNA here is from genome assembly GCA_959613375.1 of Heteropelma amictum. Lineage (NCBI taxonomy): Eukaryota > Metazoa > Arthropoda > Insecta > Hymenoptera > Ichneumonidae > Heteropelma > Heteropelma amictum. Next base: position 13,194,021 of record OY390727.1, read on the forward strand.
CGATTTCTTTGGAACTGGGTGTGTGTTTGACAATTCAATCGACACTCGTTAGCCACAACCCCTCAGCATCGACCCGCACGAATTTGACGCTCGAAAGACGCTCTCTAATGCGAAGTTGCATCAAAAGTATAAAAGCAGAGAGAGAGAGAAGTAATAATAAGATTGTTCACGTGGGAGCTGATAGCCATAATTAAAATTCGATCACGTCTTGTAGAGCGAAACACAAACACAGCGAGAGTCGTGTTAAATCGAGTATTCTTATTCGGTTATAGATAAAAGGCGCGGTCGAAGGAGTTTGCTCGTACGTACTCGGTTCGAAAGTCGAATTAAACGACGGAGGAGGGGTGAAAAAACGATGAGCAGCAGAGAGAAAACGAGATGGAGAGATGTATCGGGAAAAGAAAGGGCTCGAAACGTCGGAGGCTGTGAAGCATATCGAGAGGGGTTGAAGAAACGAATAATACCGCGGAAGGTTCAAGCGGAGAGAGAAGCGTATTTGTACGATGGTTAGAGAAAAGCGGAAGCGAGGAGAGCGAGGGAGAGGAGGAATTTAAAAAAAGAGTGCTATCTTTGGACTCTGAGGGGGAGAGTGAAGGCAGCAGGGTGAGTTTGCTACTTTTGCCGGGCTCTCTGTGTTCGCGGTTATATATTTTTAACGCCTTCATTTCCGCCACAGGGACACCGGAAATAGCGGCACGATACCTCGCGGTGTTTCAAGTATTGATCAGTTCGGTCTCGGTATCCACCCACCGGCGAATCTAGGGGTGGATGAGGAGAAGGAGATCGGGGGTGGTAGCACCGAAGCGCCTCGTACTTTCTCCTTCCTCCTTCCACCTTAGCTCCAGCATGGCGAAATACAGGAGGCTGCAATCGGAGTCGCCTCTGACGTACAGAGCCTCGATCCTCGTCTGTTTTTCATCTCTACCATTTTTTTCCTACCAAGGATACCAAAACTGGTGTAAGCTCGGACGATCAGTTGTCTCAACGAAATTTCGATTTTTGAAAACCGTCGGTCAAAATTTCCGATGGTACACCTTCTCATAGACACACACGCGCGTATTTATCCTCTTTTTCTCTCGCGATCATGAATAGCATCCCCTGATACACATGTACATATGTACACAAATGAGTGTAGACTATGACGAAACCGACGGAACTCGAAACAATTTTATTCCCTCGTCGTTGAGTCTCTCTGCTCGCGATATGGAGAATGAGAAAGAGAAAAGGAGAGAGAAAGCTCGTGTATTTCCCTTCTCGGTCTTTAAGCTCCGGGGTATAAATAGCGGCTTATCTTTTGTCGGCTTCGACGTCGCGTCGGTCTCGTTCTCGTCGTTGGTCCTCTCATCCCAACTACCCCGCTAGTCTGCACAAAGCCAAAATCTCGTAGGCGAACTCTTGCCGCGCTACGACTATATTTATATGTATAAATTATATATAGGTGTAAGATAGACTACCGTTGATGTATATGTACGTAAGGAGAGGCTGTAACACGGCTGCAACGCGAGCTTTTACCCCTGCGTGTTGGTAAAATCGCCCGGACCTTTGTAACCCCGACATCGCTGATGGAGCTAAGGGGTTTCTCATCCCTTCCTCTCCCCTTGCTCTTATATACATACCCTTCGTGCCTACGAGAGGCGTCTTTTGAAATGTGCACTCGTAATTGCTCTGGCATCTCCCTAAATCAAATCCCAGCAGCTTCCAACTCTCACAGATTTATATACCTTTTCCTTTACTGCTCTCTCGTACGTATATTCTCCGTTACTCACGTGGAAACGAGCCACTGCGCTCTCGTCGCTTCTTCATGCTCCCACTCGCACTTTCGATAAAAATTCATTGATACGCGAGCTCGTCTGACGTACATTTCAATGATCGTTTTTGTCTTTTGCCCGATTAAAAATAAACATTGTACCTTACACGTTATTCCTCGAGGTATATTTTTCATTGCCGATTTTCGCACCTCGAAAATCGCGGAAACTGCGAAATCGATGATTAATCAGCGGATGATGGGTGCTCGTAAAGTGGAACGTGTTTGTCTCGATGGTACAGCATATTGCGAGGAGAGTTTTGGATTTTCGTGCGATGATAAACTTCGAATGGAGTAACCTCCCGTCGGTGATTCGCGGTTCGGTGCGCCCTTAACAAGATCAGAGAATACCGCGGAAGCAAACACACACACAAGCGCTCTGGGTCGCGTCATACCGGTGGAGAATGAGAAACGAGGTGGCGACCCTGGTTAAACACTCACGGTTTACAATTCACGATCGTCCTTAACGGAGATTTCGACGACGACCTCGGCGATGACGAGAGATGCTGCGGAGGGCCAGTGAGAAAACGTCAAACTCCGTGCATCTGTCGGGATTCTCAAACCACCGAGAAACACACCCTTCCACATAATCGGGTAATTCCGATGACTCTCGGCCTTGTCAGCCTGAACTCGAAAATGTACGTTTTCCAGAGAAAAAAAACTGCTCGTCAAGATAATAAACAGCGAATAATTAATAGTCATAATATTTACGGGAACAAATTAAACTTTGCTCAACGTGAAGGACTTTTTTTCTGAAAGATCTCCGATAAGCGTCATTTTATTTTGTCATTTTGGAAAAATCAACGAAACGCATGTTCGCCCGTACGTTAAATACTCCTGCGAGTCGACTCTTTTTCCCTTCGATACACTCGCTTTCGTATCAATTTTACATCGAGAGAGAAACAGTTGTGAAAATCGAAGGTGTACTCTCGTAAGCCCCTGCAACAACCTCTTTACGCTCTACACTGCCGCCGAACGTAGAATTCTTCCGGATGAACATATTTCAAAAGTACTATCGCGCGACGCCCCTATAATGCTTATACACGCTGTACACATCGCGCTACGAGCTGTATAACGCGAGGCGCTCCGAGCGCTAGTGGGAAATGCAAACGTAAGAGGAGAAGAGCAGAGAAAAATAAGACACAAAGAGCAAAAGGGGCGAGCGGAAAGTTTTTCTCAGGCATCGTGCCAATCTTGAGACCACCGCGATGGTTTTTATTGCCTCGATAAGCGAGAGAGTGAGAGAATAACCCGAGCGTGTCAAATATAAAATTCAACCCTCGCAAAAAACACATTTCTCGAGTCCTGCGACGATGTATTCCTACAAATGTAATCTTAATTCTCCAATAAATGTTTCGCAAGCTGAATATATACGCCGGTAAATTGCTGGCTGATAAATAAAACCGCATCTCGAGGACACTTTTGAGTGAAAAATCGTGGCGTTTAGATCGCGGAACATTTTTTTTTCTCTCGATAATCACGATGGGGAGAGATAAATTGGGAATTGGGAATAAATCGAAAATCGAAGAGAACGAAAAAAAGGGTCGCTGTTCGCATTTTCATCATTTTCGTTGGTCGATGACGTCGATGGAGAAGGTTGACGGGACGCGTCGTGGACCTACGTGTAATCGATAATCGAAAGGCTCCTCGTGAACTATCCAGCTAGAATGAGAAGATGAATCTCGTTGAATTAGGATTAAAAACACTTGACGTGTATGTACACAAAGACAGATTGTCGTGCGAGTGCAGAAGAAACCGCGAGACAGCGCGAAGAGAAAGCGTCAAGTCAACCGGAAGTTCTGAACTTTGGTATAACCCTCTGACACCCCCGGGACAGTGCTCTGCGAGCAGGGAGACTTAAAAAGTTTAAATCTCCCTGAACAGGAGGTGAAGCCTCGCGAACGTTGTCAGTCACGCTTATCCAACTATAAATCGGAATAATTGATATTTATTTCCGGCTGAGCGATCGACCAGAGTGACGTTTCTTTATTTTTCGTCTCACCCAGCGCATTCTCCGAAACTTACGTCAAATCGATCGATAAATCATCGATGATTCGATTGTTTTCACCATCAAAGGAAATAATTCCTGAGAGTAATGTTTTTTTTGCTGCAAATTTCGTTTTTCACTCGAAAAACGAACGACTCGAAAAACAAGTCATGGGTGGGTTCTTCCACCCCAACGACCGAGTCTCCCGGAGTGTTTGGATTACAAATTAGCCGCGACAAGGGAAAACTTTGTGACGTTTGTCATAGATTAGTAAAACAAAGGTGAACTATGGGTGAACGTAAACACAGAGAGGCGGTACGAGCTTTTCCAAAGTACTAATTAATAATCCCGTGGGCGAATAAAATCTCGCACGAGCGATTATAAATTCGACAAAAGTCCACGTCGCGCGTCTCTCCCCCGCCGCCATGACGCTATATTAAAACCAACGACCTATTTTCAGATTTTCCGAGCCTCGTATTTTATCCACGAAAATTTCATAACCGCCAGGTTGGTTTTTCACCCCCGTAATATCACACTCGCAGCAGCGTATGAAGATTTTCGTTCCTTCTTTTCCCCCCCGCCCTCTCTTTATCTTCGACCTCCCTTCACGACGATAAATGTACGTAATACCGCGATGATTCAATAGAGGGATGATCCAGCAGGCAGGTTTATCTTGGTTATTGGGGACGCGCCGAGAGAAGGGATAAGATTTAGACGAAGGGTTCGCCCAGTTATTTTCAATTACCCCGCGCGGGTTTCGTCCGCCCTTGCGACGACTTTACCTCCGCACCCTGCGCCCCTCCGTCCCTCTTCTTCCCTCAAACCTCGCCCTTCCGGTATCCTCTTCTTGTCCATTCTGTTTCTAACGTTCCCTATTTCGCAGCAGGGGTGTGAGCTTGCGATATAGAGGAGGACGGCAGCCTCCGATCCTCCGTCCCTCTTTCTCACCCCCTGGCGCGAAACACGTTATAATGTATGCGAGATAAAAGGCAAGTGTGCGAGAGGGAGATGAAAGACGCGTTCGTCGTGTAGACTAAGATATTATACGGAAATGTTACATTATACATGAGACATTCTTCGCCAACTCGACCCACGATCGGATCTCATCCCCTTCCGGATGTGTGTCGCCCATGATTTTTTTAGCTCAATGACAATTTCGATGACGTTGGGTACGTTCTATCATTTTCCTCATTATTCGTATCATTACTATATACATTATCATTATTATACGTGTAATCATTCACTAATTACTTTTTCCTGCGTATACTTTAATTGCTGGAGAATATTTCGACCTGTTTTTGAGAATGAAGCGTAAGATCGTGATTTTTCGAGTCTCAAGTGGGTCGATTCGGCGTGGAACGCCCCGTAGGTAGATGTATGTGCGGAGACGATGATTTTCTATCTTACGTTGACGCCAACACCGTGCGGAGCGTTAAGGAAAGATTTTCCGTGAGAGAATGAGAGAGTGAGAAGGGGGGGGGGGGGTTGATATGGAAGCCTCGAAGAGGTGAGAGAGGGGTGCCCATAACTTATCGCAGATTTAAGGCTCTTAGACTTAAGGGACTCTAATAATAATATAGCGCTATTCCCAAGCTCTCAGTCTGGTTCATGGAAATCGCGAATACCCGCAAAACGCCACCGCGGGAATACTACCTGCACTGGTGCACCCCTCCGATGCCCCTCTTTTTTTTCCACCCCCTGTTTTTCAACATGGCTCGAGACAACCGAGCCCCATCTCGCGTCTCTTGAATTATTAAAATTTTTCTTCACTGTTATTCATCATATTTTCTTCTCACTTTTCTCTCCTCATCGTTTGTCATGCGTCAATCCTCGACGACAAATTTTGCGGCTGGATATACACGTGAGACGCGCGACGGTGACATTTGTCAAACGCGAGCAGAATTATTTGGTCCTCGCGGTTTAAAAAGAAAATATTGGAAAACACGAAAACTGACGGCGAAATTCGCCACGTTGGGAATATAAGAATTTTCAAGAAAAATAAAAGGTGGTACGACGTTCTTCCCGGCTGTAGAGACTCTTCGGAAAGATACGAAAGCGGAAGTATAGAGGCGAAAATAGGGAAGGTCTTTCGCTGTAGCGCAAAAATGTATTCGCGAGCATCTTCCTCTCGCTTTCATCCCTCGCTTGTGAGAGAGCGAGATTTGAGAGAAGGAGCCAGGTTTATTTTCGGGTGGTGGTAAACAAAAGCCGCGATAAATTTGGCAAGTCGGAGAATTAATAAAAGATTACACCTCGCACGGACGTTTATACGGCTCGTGGTGTATAGAAGAGCCACGAAGATAAGAAGAATCTTTCTCCTTTTCTCCCTCTCCCTCTCTCTCTCTCTCTCTCTCTTGATTTGATGCTATTTATGTGTATATCGCGTTTTTCCCGGTGGCCCCCTTTGCGTCTCAGTTACATCGCAACGCAGCGTAGAATCTCGCGGGATGCTGCGAAAGCGCCTCGCCTCTGAGACCGCAGCTAAATCATCGGATATCTTACCCGTAATACATAAACCACCCTTCAAGGCTTATACGTATACGCACGCGCCCCTTTCCCATCTCTCTTTCGTCTTAAATATATGTGTTTGTTTATATACGTATACATGTACTTTTTTTCTCATCTCCCGACTCTCTCTCTCATCTTATCGCAACGCAAAGACGTTAAACGTGCTACATACGACCATATCATGCACATGCGCTTAGTTTTTTTTCATTCATTTTTAGTCTGTGCGTACTGGAACTTGATGTGACAAACGCTTCGTGCACCTCTGGGGAAAATTTCCCTGTGCACGTTGTTTGCCCATTTTTTGGCCCAAATCAATGCAAATAATAATAGCAAAAAGAATCATTTTCAGCCTGAAATGTCCCGTGTATCAATGATATTTGGGACAGTCGGGATAAGACGAAGGTACAGTTTGAAGGGTGCAACATCGACTTTGAACAAACAAGCGGAGGCTGTATTAATTGGCAGATACACAGACCTCCCATGATTTTATGTATTTTGGCTTTATGTATTCATATGTATGTTTATATACACACGTTTCGGGGATCGAAGAAATATAAGACGTCGATGAAAGTGACTGTCGTACTCGCAGGAGGACCAATCGCATCTCCGCGGTCTTTGATGTCGACCACGGTCCATTTAATACACGGGTAAAGCTCAATTAATTAATTGACATTGGACCGCGATGGTGAAAGAAACTCGAGCATATTTGGACTGTATTCCTCGCTCAATCTATCGGAGCTCGTCCCTTGACGCGTCTGTTGGATCACACACCTTCAATTCCGAGCTCGTTCCTACAAGAAACGAGATGATTTTGTCTCGTTGCGAGGGAGAAATCATTGGAAGATGAACTTGATTCATCTTTCGGACAAATAATTAACAAAATTGTCCAGAGTATCAAAAGCAACCAGGCAGACCTGGAGTCATTTTTATGCCGGTGATAAAAGTGGTCCATTCGCAGCATCCGAGAATTAATCTTCTTCAGTTCCTCCTCAGGCATCAATGTCCACTTTGACGACGTTCTCGCAACTTTTCAGCACGTCAAAGTCGAAAGTGTACAGCTTAGTGTATACTTACGTGCGTCCGCATATACGTATGTACGTGCGAGAAGAGAAAAGCGCAGCTTCCTCTCGTCGCAGGCGGTTATAAAGCTTGCGTGAGCGCCGTGCGGGTTAAGTATGAGTTAAGTCAGGGGGATTAAGACGCTCAAACCGCGCGTAAGAAAACGTGGCGTTTGCAAACGCCCGGCAAACGCGAATAAGAGAGGCCGAGAGTTTTGGAAGATATGGGAGGCAACCTAGTGATCTATGGAGGGATTACGGGTGACGGTATTTCTTCATAACCGTTTCTCCAGGTCGCTCGATGCTCTACCTACAGGTCGCCATCCAGCAGCATCTTTCTTTCTGCTCCTTCATCTTCTTCATCTTCTTCTTCTTTCTTTTTATTCCTCCGCATCTCCCCTCCCTCATCATCCGTTTTCTTCCGGGGCGTTTCGTGCCGCTTCTTCTTCGCTAAAAAAGACGACTTCATCGGCAACAGAGGCGAAGATCCTCTCGTGCTCCCACCCCACGCTATCGTACATGTATATTTCCACCGCGGACCGTTTTTGTACTCGATGTTACAGGAATAAACTGTACAAGATCCATGGGGAATTTCGTCTCGAATTTTCAAACTCCCACGACCGGCGACGATTTTGTCGCTCTTGCGACATCGACGGAATGTTCTCAGCATCCGCAAGTGAGGAAACTGAGATGTCATTGAAGAATCCAATCGCCCGGAACTTTAACGATTGTCGTGGAATTATGCAACGATCCCGAAGCAACGATCATTATTTTTTTGAATTTTGATTGGAATTTTGGTTGAGTTAACATTGAATCACCTATACTTTTGAACGTGTATGTGTGTGTATATTTTCTATAGGATATTTCATGAGTATGTATATGTTCGCGTGCACACGTAAGACTTACAGCGTTGCACAGCCCCACAAGAACGCTTTTTCTCCGAGAGAGAGCGAGAGAGAGAGAGAGAGATCGTGGGGGTTGTATCTTAATAACATTCATGAGCTCAGATATACTCGGTAGATTTATTGCTACGGCACACCCGCAAGGAAGAAGGCTAAAACCCGCGTTCAACGTCCCAGCGCAGCCTCCCATCCGAGATTCGCTCTCGCTTTGGTCCTTTTATTCTTCCACTCTGCGACAACGTTATCACCGAAAATGATCTTCCTCGCTTTCGTCCATTCGATAACCAAAAGGTGACAATCACTCCATAGCCCTTTCGGGCTATGGATTCTTTCGAATCTGTCCCTAAATGGACCAAGGTCACCGCGGTGAAACCCTTATATTCTTCGATTTTTTTTTTCATCATTTTCATCTCAAATTTTCGCAAATGATCGACGATCGATGATTTTTCCTTCATTCAGCCAACGAGCCGAGCGATGCCACCGCATAATTCTTGTTTTTTTCGCGGGGCAAATGAGGATTCCCTCATCCAGGGTGGAAAAACCCTCGCCAAGACTTTTCCCCGAGTTCACTGTCTTTCGATATTTGTGATAAACGTCCGTTTCTTTTCCTCGATGGAGAAACTCGCGAAGAATCGTAGATACACTCGCATATTTTGTTTTCTTATCGCAAGAGAATGGAAATCGAATGCTGGCCACGTTCGTACAGCGATGGACGAATTTCACCCTGGACGTTTATTCATCCCGGATACCCGACTCATTTTTCGAATAATTAATGATCAAAGTAGGCAAAAAAAAAGTATAGAAACGTCGTCTCGCTTTTTTGTACGAGAATCAATGCCTACGATTTGCACGTGTATTTACAAATCCGTAATTCGTTTATGCTCAGAGTTGGTCAACGTTGTATCTGCAAAACTAACAGGTATTTATAACTATGAGTGTAGGTATAAGCCCTTGGCTGCTTGGGGCTTGCGCGTTGTTGCCCCTATAAGCAAGAAAGGCAATACAGATTTATGTAAGTATTTAGCGCGAGGCTCTTTGCTTTATCGCGAAGCTTCCAGCCCGAGCGAACTACCCCTTAACGTCAAGACACGTTCGCTTCCTCTCGTCCTTTATATACTCGCAAGTGACATCGGTTTCAAACCACGAAATATAATATCCACAAAACGTCGTATTTTCAAAAAGCAACCTGTCCAGGGAATTTCAAATTATCGAAAAAAAACCTTTGGCGTTGTACGGAATATTGAAAAAAAAAAAAATGTCCTGTCCATTCTTCAGCGACGTTGAATAGTTCGTAATCCTTATCCCTGCGGGATTATCCTCTTTCTCTTGGTTATATGGTTTGATACAAATGAAAAAAGAAAAAAACAGTTTCCGAAACGTTATTCCATCGTTCCTGAAATTGATTTTAATTTTTTATCCCGACGATACAGAAAAATTCTCCATCTCCATCCCCTCTTTTCTTTTTTTATATCTCAATGTTTTCATTGTAGTTTAACGTCGCAGATTGGCATTGAACGAACACGAGCTAGTCTATCGCTGATTACACGCGAACCCCGTTCTCCTTTAGGGCCATGCAATAAACGGTAAACGCTCGCATCAGAGTGCCTGCGAGCATAATAATAACTGGTCACAAGACCGGTCGATCTTAATACTGTCTTAAGCCCCAGCTCGCGGGCGACATAAATTATGTATCGTTCTGGAACATAAGACGCGAGGATCTCGACGAGCACCTGGTATGCGTACGGACTCCCTGGTGAACCGCAACCCCGAGCGAATAACAACAATAATCGCAATAATAACAAGATTGCAAGCACAGTGGCAAAAAGGGCGTTGCCGGTACGACTTTGCGCGATAAATTGTGGGAGATGAGTCCATCAGCTTCACCGCCGTTCGTTTTATTCCCGACGTCTGCAGCAACCCCTTTGAGCCCAGCATCTAAACTCCTCCGGAGAGGCCTACGTGTAGGCCATATTCTCACCAATATCTCTCGTCTGCGAGCTTCCTCCTCGCTCTCCAAAGTGAGTTCCTGAATTTTCTCCGGAACCGAATAAGGGTTAAGGAATTAACCGGTTCCACTCTCCCTCTTCCTTTACAGAGTCTAACGAAAGGTTGAAGGGAGATTTACGAAAGCGATCACGGGATGCTGCGTAAAACCGACGAGAGCAGATCGGCCAGGCAGCAAGATTACGTAGTGGACTTGAGAGCAAAAGGTCGTAACTGGGTTGAGTGACCTTTTAAAATCGGTGAGATTAAGCCCTTTTGCCGAACGAAACTCGATAATCTGGTATTTCGATCATACAGATCGATGTGTGTATCGATAAGTATATAAATAAACAGATATATAAGGCTGATGAGAAAATCGAAAGGACCTCGCTGAGAGCGGCGATACAAAGATTTCTCTTATTTACGATTCTGCAGAAAAATGCCAGAGGGATTTTTCTTCCCCTCTTCCATCCCCTTATCTTTGCCTCTTCAACATTCTTTTTCCTTTTCTCACATTTTCTTCGCTCGATCTTCTTCCATATTTGTCCGCGTATATCGCCACTTTCGCCCTTTTCCCGTCTCTCTCCCCCGCTCGTTTTTGAACCGTTTCACTCTTTCGACCCTTCCGACATCAACCCTCATCCCTCCCTTGCTTCAGCGACTTCAGGCTGCTGGTCAAGCTTACCTCGGTATTATGAGCGTAAGAGTCAGAGGCTAAGAGGCATGATCTCTTGGATGTCCCGAGATGCTCTTCCTACGGAATACTTTTGTTATGATACAAAGATTGCCAATGGAATGAGCAATTTTTGAGTAAAAAAAACACGTCTCAGCGGAAAAAAGGTACAGAGGACTATTTATTTTTATCAAAAATGGGTCGGGGGTTGCGAACGAGAAGTTACGAAGAGAATCATTTTTTTAAATCGAGATATACCTCGTTTTTCGCGAGAGCAAACGTTGCACAGCGATTCAACTTGTGTACTGAAATAACATACAAATGATCTTCATTGATATAGCCAAATCTCACGGTCGGTGATGCTGCGGTTAATTGCCAGGATATACAGATATATATATCTCTCTTTGGTACACTGTAATATCCCTCACGAGTCGAGAACGAAGCCACGAAATGAGGGAGCGAGCCACTTAGTGAGCTTTTGGGATAACGTTATTATTGGTCCATACATCAATTGAGAAGTTCTCTTCTCTCGCGTCTCTGTTTTTCTCCCTTCTTTCTCTCTTGCACATTAATGTTTTATAAAATTTACAAGAAATGATTCTTCGATCAGACGATCTCGTGAGAAGCGTTTTCCTTCAAAGTAGTGGCAGATAAAAAGAACGATCGACAACTCCATCAAAATTTAACCACGCATAGAGGAAACGACTCTGAACAAGATGCTTCATGTCCGGTTTCCGGAAATTTTTGTTCTACAGCCATGTCGGCACAGTACTCGACCGCTCGACGCTGGCCCGGAGAGGCTATCTTTCCGCTCTACAGCAATGTCGGGCGGGTAAACAATCTCGCAGGCGCAGTACTAACGCTCGACGCTGTAGTACTCGAAAGTAGTGGCAGATGAAAAGAACGATTGACAACTCCATCAAAATTGAACCACGCATAGAGGCAACAACTCTGAACAAGTTGCTCCATGTCCGGTTTTCGGAAATTTTTGTTCAGTTTTTTAAAAATTCCTTGCTTCCCACAATTTGCTACTTATGCCGAATTATAATGTGTTCTCTAGGGGTCTATACTTAATTCAAGACGGAGCGCCGTAGCGCGAAAACGCAGCCGGTCGCGTCCCTTGTCCCTAGTAAATATAAAAATGTCGGTGTACATGATCAAGGGAGAAGAGGGGAGGAAAAAAAAATCCAAGCCTAAGGAAAATCGTGAAGCAGTTGTACTTTTAATCCCGCAACGTCGAGGCATTCTCCGCGATTTTCCCCAATCGTTGTGCGTCCGAACGAGTCGAGGAAAAAAGAGAAGGGAGAATCATTAATCCCAGCAGTTATTTCACAGAGTTCCTAATGGCCCAATCATGACGCAATCACCGAAATAATATTGTTTATCACCAGGCAGGAGCGCTTAATCCGAAGATACAGTGGTATATGAATTATGACTCGCGTGTTCCGGATAGGCTGGATTATTTTTTTTTCTTCATCTCCCGAAATAGCTCAAAGGATTTATCAGCCAACGATAAATACAAATAGAGGACGGGAAGGATTAAGGCGGAAAAACTGAGGCAACGGTTTGCGAAATTTCGTTACATTTCCACAAACGAACAACGAAAATTCTTGATTCTCCTTATTGGTTGGTATTTTCTGCCGTCGAGCGCCCTCTGTGCTCGTTACTTTCAATCGCTCTCTGGCTACGAACCCGCATAAAACTCGTAATTTTTATTACGAGTATATGTTATATGTATAGAAATACAGAGGGAGCGACAAAATGAGATGAAGAGAGATGAGGACAGCAGGAGAAGCGTATAAAGAGGCTGCGTTATATAGCGAGGGATTAAAGAATAAGGCGCGGTTGAAAGAGAAAGAGGGAAAAAGTTCATTTATACAACCTCGTCTTACCATCGTCGACTTCCTCCCCGAGCAGGACTCTATCTCGCATCCCTCAAGGATTATGAGACCGATCCTTCGGCTAATTTGCGAGCTCTCGAATATTTCCCAGATCCCTACCGGTTATACTCTATTTTTTATCTCTCCTCGTCACGAGGACCATGACTTTTCTCGATGAACCTTGCTCGGTATTAAAAAATTCGCCCGACATTCAGGAGATTTCGTACATCGCTCCGAAATTCGCCTCGCGGAAACGCCGAGTTGTTTTTCAAGGTTGCAAAAGTTCACGAGGCCGTCAAAGTCAATTGTACGCTCCGAATCATTGTTATTGGACGAGTCCCTGCGTTGATAAGGCGACAGGCAATTTTTCATCCACGTTCGAAGTAAAATGCGTCTGGACCGTGACGCGTTGGGTAACTTCCGAAGCCTGTTTCTCCAGCCTCTGGTATACGTTTGTATGCGCTTGTATATACATACGCGTAATATTATATGCATTATCTATCGCCCCGGGAAACGTCCGGAGAGAAGCATGAAAACACACAGTTGCAGGAATATCCTAGCCAAGGGTGAGATAGGACGAAGAGTGGAGCAGCATGTACAGAGTGGCAGAAAGAGCAGAGAAAGCAGGCATCTCCATCTTTCTCGCGCCATCGGCACCCAAGGAGCCGTGAAATGCACAGGGAAATGTAGAAACATTTGAGCACAGCAAAGGGAAAGAGAGATAGAGAGAGAGAGAGGGCGAACTAGATTCTGAAACACGGTGGGGTTGCCGTTATTCAGGAACTTTGCTGACAGCTCTCCGGATAGGAAGATAAGAACGTCCTGGTGAATGCGGAAGCGAGAAGAGGCGACAATGCAACCTCCTGCGTAGAGCAAACCCTCCAGCATCAGTCTCCAAACAGTTAGCCCACTCTCCAACAGGTGTATAACTCGTCCGAGAATCAACACATCTACCCCTGCGCTGTCTTTGCGAGAAGTAGGACGACGTTCTCGGCGCATTGCGAGGAAAAATTGTTCACTGGGACGCGGAAATAAAGGCCACAAAAAATGTAGGGCATCCAGGCGTTATTCCGCAACTGAATTATCGTCAATGTCGTACAGAGATTATTTCAACGGTTTCTTCGCTTTTGTGAGAAAAAAATCGAGCTCCGAATAAATGACATCGGTATCTAGCTGCAAGTTTCGAATCAGCGAAATATTCGCATTTGACGTCATCGTCATCGCGCCAATTGAAAAAGGTCCGAATCCATTCGGATTCAATTGAGTAATCCTTTTTATCGCGCCGAAAAAAAAGCGATTTACCGCCAGTGAAAAGTGTGAGAAAGACGAAGAAGAAGAGGAAGGAACAAAAAGTAAGCCAATGACGTCTGACAAATGAGGATCAGATAAAAAGATCATCTACGCGGTTGCTGACTTCCACGATTTTTTTTACACGCCACCCTGCCGTCCCGATCTCTTCTCCGTCCTTTCCGGCCACTCTGCAAGATTTCCCCGTTAAATTTAGCACACCAAGATCGCAGAGACGTCGAAGCAATTTGCTTATCCGGACAAGTCAGCCGCCGCCCTCGAAGCTTTATTGTTTTTTTTTTCTCTTTTCATTGAGTCGAATTAACGTTTTCTTCATTCATCGGGGGGAAGAAAATTGGTAGAAAACGAGCGGGGACAGGTACATGCATGATCAATTTAATTTCGAGAAAGACGACGATAAAGACTGGGAGAGGAAAGAGAGGAGAGAGAATTCGAGGGAACTGCGATGAGACGAAAGATCAATGATATTTTTCACGAGCAGTCGGGCACGAGGCGAACGATCGAGCAAAGCTGAGAAAGGAATCTGAATGGAGAATATGAAGAAGTGGACGAAGAAGGATAAGACGGGACTGTTGAAATACCGGCGTATGGCATTAAGCGATGTTTTGCGAGATCTCTCTTCCTCTCTCGTTTTCCATTGGATGGATCCTTGTAAGACGTTTTAATTGGACAAATCCGCCTATCCTCATTAAATCCACAGAAACCCATTGCTCTCTCACTCGGGCACAGCATCCCTGTCGCATCTTCTCCTCTCTCCGTAAAACGTCAGAAGAGAGAAGTGATCTCTCGAACGCTCCATTCCTACACAAAACACTCCGACGCCCTTATCACAAACGAACTGTGTATCTCGTCATCTTTGTGTTATTCCTGCTCGGACGAAATTGAAAATCTCTCGCGTAATCCCGGACGATCCTTACCCTCCGGGATTCACGATTTGACGTTTCCCTTCTCCGCGACGTATCAGGCCTTCCCTATACGCAATAAATTCGCTTTTGTCCCGTTGGCGAACCTCACCACGGTTTTCTAATCCTCCTCGGCGAAAGATCGCCTTCGGCTCTGTCATCGGCTATTCGTATCAATGGAAGTCAGAGGCGGACGTGATCGGACGTTGAAAAAGGATGAAAAAAAGAAAACAACCCCTAAAATATCGTCGTCATATCTGTTATTGTTAATTTCTCGCCAAAAAAATGTCGTCATCCGTCCGATGGTCCTCGTCGCGTATTCTCTAAACTTCGCTAAGATTTTCCGGGTCCCAGGAGCACGATTCTGGACTCTGATGAGTTTGCGGGCTTTTCTCGATGTTTGAGGGAAATGGGGCTTAAGCGTGAAACGTTCCTCATCGTTGTGTCTTGCGGAACGATTCCTATCCATTGACCCATTGTCAAACGTTTGAGTTAGGGCTGACTAGATGACAAGCAGCCCTCCCTCGCTTTCTTATCTCCTGGCTGATAGATTTTAGTTCGTTTCGCCGAATGATACGTCGTGGCGTGTAGAAACACCCGAGTATCGGTAACAACGCGCGTTCGCTCATTGTCAGATTGGTCGGAGGCCTCGGAGACAGTGAACAGACTCCGTATCTAAGCGTCTCTAAGCGCAGCAATGCCATCAACACTTTCCTCGGTATCTGCGGAAACTCGTCCTCGTTTCGTTTTCCCATTCCCGTACCCCCTGCTGCCCTTTCTAGTCGTGTGCGTTAACATGCAATGAATGGATTCGAAACAAGACACTCTCCGACTCCTTATCGTCCATACGGTGATGCTCCACAAATCCGATTACGATTGCGTTAAAAATACGTGATGCATTTCGATGAGATGACGGGTGGGAGGTTGAGGATGAAAAAAAAAGAGCCAAGACACGTTTGCATCCTTTGCGTACAGTTTTATTAATCGTGACTATTCGTCGTATTTACAAATTCATTTTCCTTCTTCATCGTGTTTTTTCGACGATGATAATTAATTAGTTAATAATATGTATCAATTACACGATAATTACAGCAATAATAACAGCCTCACGGGTAGCATACACTGGGTGCGCGAATTTTCGTTTCTTTCGTTCTTTTCCTCTACTCTCAGGAGGATCCAAGCGGAGTCTCCGACAAGTCGACTTTGCTCGACGCCATTTGTTCTCTCTCGTTATTTATCTCATCGAGTGACACATGTTGTTGGTATTTTTTATTATGATACAGAAAAGAAACGGTCGATTAATCAGCGTGATAGGAATGGGGCTGGGGCGATTCACCGTCGAAAAGCGCCATTTTCAGGCGCTTGCACTTGGCACGACGATTCTTGAACCAAAATTGCACGTTTTTCGACTCCAGGCGTGGAAATTTTTGACGATAGGCCATTCTGTTTAATTCTTCGGTGTACTTCAATATAAGCTGCAAGGAATAAAAATCGGTAATCGCGTGTATTGGATGTCTGAAGGAAAAGGTGATAATTTCATTGAAATTTATTCGTCATTCGTTGCTCCACTCTCGTCGATCGAAAATCCCTTACCGCGTGGCTCGGATGAGTATTATGACTGAACCAGTTCTCGAGTCTCGGGACTTCCGTAACCGGATCGATGAACGTCCGGTTTCTCTTTCGCCTCTCGTCCAGCATGCTCGTTGGGCAGCCGGGAGGTCCCCTCGGTGGCAGATAGGGTGACATGTACATTATACCGTGGCCAAACATCGGACTTGGCACGAGTGAGAAACCTGGTGGTAGAGAACCCGTGGGACTCGTCTCATCGTCCTCGGAGCCCGACGATACTCTCGCCTCTTCGCGCTTAACCGCCGGCGCGGATATCGGTGGTTGTTGGTCCTCCGGACGTGTCGTCAATGAAAGAGGGCCGACCGGTGGACTGCTGGGTGGACGTGGCGAAGGAGAGATTGACTGAAAATTTAAAAAAAGCCAAAGTGATGTCGAGATACGTAACGAACATTTTTCGATCATCCAGGTTTTGATTTAACTAGGGAAGTCGATCTTTTTTTTTCAATTTTCAATGTTTCAAGAGCTTGTCCGATCGGAAATTTTCCGCTGATTACGAGACCCACCGACTTTTTCCCGAAAACTCGATGTTTCAATGAGAAAATGGTAATTAATTGATAAAATTTGTATTATTTCATTTTCAGGCCGAAATATTGGGTTTTTGATGAAATACCGGTGTGTTTCGTAATCAGCGGGAAAAAATACATCGATATAGAGCATTGAGAGTCATTTTTGAAATGCAAAATTTTTCGCCATTTTTTGTCGGATTGAGTTGGTTCGCTAAAATGTTTGCCATTTTTTTTTCGTTTGGGATAGATACGCCAACGTGTGCTTATTCTCTTTGCAATTGTTGAGGCTTCAAAATGCCGTTTGGTTCATGAAGATACCTTGATTTTTCGATTTTTGGCAGAGTTTTAAAGACGGACCTTCGATTTTTGCCAATTTTCCCATACATACCCCTTTGCGTTTTTTTCGCCAATTTTCAACATCGATTTTGAGGGTGAAGGAATCAAGCTATCGACATTTTACTTTCACCGTTTTCTAAGTCTACTCGAGGGCTTTTCAAAACACCCCCAAAAAATCTATATACGTAAATTTGGACGAAAGTTATAGCCATTTGAAATTTCGACTTTTCGACGATTCTGGAAAAGTGGCCCAAAATGGGTCCAAATTTTTTTTTTCAATTTTCAATATTTCAAGAGCTTATCCGATCGGAAATTTTCCGCTGATTACAAAACCCACCGACTTTTCCCAAAAAACTCGAAATTTCAGTGAGAAAACACAAAAAAACAGTAAAATTCAAACAATCATTTTCTTTCGCGCGAAATTCCAGCGTTGAATTTAAAAAAAAAACACACCTGATGTCTCGAGTCATCTTCCTCGTCGCTGCAGTCCTCGCTGATGATGCTAGCACCACGTGGGCTGAGTCCAGGTGGGCTGTAGCCGTTGATGCCGCGCGTTTCCGCTCTCTTTTGCGCTGCCCTCGCATTTTTGAACCAATAAACAAC
Organism: Heteropelma amictum; assembly: GCA_959613375.1. Lineage (NCBI taxonomy): Eukaryota > Metazoa > Arthropoda > Insecta > Hymenoptera > Ichneumonidae > Heteropelma > Heteropelma amictum. Next base: position 13,212,100 of record OY390727.1, read on the forward strand.
GTTATTCGCCTCCAAGAGTTTGCGACCCCGTCTCGATTCGAGGGAATTTAATTCGGTAACGTAATGCTGTATCTGCTGGCGCGACGGATGTTGATTCTCGCCGAACCACCTTTGCAATCGCGGCAATTCCAGTTCCGGATCGAAGCTCGTGCGCATTCGCGTTTTGTGCGAATACGGCAACATGGCGGGATGCGGTGGACCTATGGGACCGCCCGGTCCAACGGGACCACCGGAATCCGGTCGTGGACTTTGAGTTCGATGATGATTCGACGTTGGCATCATCGAACTTAATCCAAGACCCAATTGCTGCTGTTGCAGCCAAGCCTCGAAGCTTCTCCTCGTTTCTTCCGATAATTCGCTTCCTCCTCGACACAGTGACGAGAGCGTCATCTACGAGAGACAATAAAGGAGAACGAAATCCGTAAAATAATGGCAAGTGCAAAAAAATAATCGAGCACACGGTATTAAGTTCATCGCGCGGAAAAAGAGCACGATCAGCACGAGGTGAACGAAGAGGCTCGACGTGAATTACGACTCGCAGACGCGTTAGAATCCCGAGATTATGGAAAAGTTTTCGTCCGTATACACGCCTAGGGGATGCGTGTGCGTTGCTTATCGACGTGATTTATAAGAACAAACATGGCGACAGCGGCAAGGAGAGAGAGAGAGAGACATGTGGTACGAAAAACATACGAGGATCAGTCATACGACACCACTTAACGATGTAATCGTGTTGGATCGGACGACCTGGCGCATTCTCAGGAGCTCTCAATCTACTTTGCCTCCCACTTTGGGTCTTGTTTCGTCAATCCTGAACCAGCGAGCTGAATTACGACCATACTCGATCGAGAACATTAGACCGAAATCCGAAGAAGAAAACGTCACTTGGAACGAAGATCGCCATCCGATGTTGCCTTAAAACGTGCTCCGCTGGTTCTAATCTCACACGTTCATGTTTTTTTCGTCTGAAAAGTTGACACGAGCGTTCAACGAGTGCATCTCTCTGCGACGACGATAAAGTAAACGAAAAAAAAGAAAAAATGAGGAAGCTATTCGGGAAATCATTCGGCAAACATTGAACCAACGGAAAATAATGATGTTGCGCTCTTGACAACGAGCGAGAGCATCATCTGAAAACGCTCGGGCTTATCTTTTAGACTCGTGGCTCACTCGCCTCTTTGAGCCTGATTTACGCGTTTTGTGCATGTATAACTGGCGAGAATAAACGAGACGAGCACCGTTAAGAAATGCGATGACGAGGTTTAATCAGAACGGTGTAAGAGGCGCCGAGAATGTCAGAGACCCGCTGACGATGGCGATAATTTCTTTGACAACAATTCAAAGAGAGGAAAAAAACACGAGAGCGAGAGACGGAGACGCATGGTTGGATGAGGCAAATGTTTCTGGAGACGATCGGATAGTAAATCAATCGCAGTGCGAATGAGCCACGCTGATCAAACAAACTTTATCCTTGCTGAAGGAATTATAGTTATTCGTACAAAATATCCGCGATAGACGCAGCGATGAGGTGTACATTGAAATCGAACGAATCTCGTCAACTTCCTTATCAGACCACATGGCACAATGCTTCAAGATTTACCGTATGATTTATCATTCAAAGATCGAAAGGAACGAGCCGGGGTACGGTCGGGTTGGTTATAATCGACCGACGCGTAGATACGCGCGAGCTTTGAAGGCCTCCTTGGAGAAAACTTGGCTAAACGCATACATGCACGTGTTATTTGACACAAAGTCATATTCATCGGGTAAAGATGCGGTCTGAAGTCTTCGGTTCGAGACCCAGTTAGGGCAAAGTTTTAGTAAGCAAATATGTATATGTTTCCATGATCACTCGATTGTGTGTGTGTGTGTGTGTGTGTGTGTGTGTGTGAACGAGTGATGATAAAGGAGGATTGATGGTGAAACGTCTGTCGGGAAAATTGGTAATCATAGACAACCGTGAGCGGCATTAAAGTTCGTCGGGTTTGATATATGTATATCACGGGATCTTCAAAGAGGTGCACTTAGATAATGCCCGGCCCCAGGGTTGTACATCTCCACCTCCCTCGTCCGATTCCTCCTCGTGTATGTATATACATATAAATTTCATGGCTCCCGTGTTCCTTTTCTCTTCACCCCTTCTCGATACCAGAGAGAGCCCTGCAGCCGTAGCACTTTTGCCATCCTTCATCGTCCCCACCAATTCTCTCCAAACTGTACCCGTTGCTGCAGCAAGTCCTCTTCATCTCGGTGAGCTCACCATCACCGCCACTACCCTCGTGAGATCGCGCAGGGGGGCAATCGTGAGAGCAGGCTTTTGATGAAGGTATCGCGAATTTGCTTGAGTAAAGGGTAATCCCATCATACGCTACGGCTATGAGAGATCTTCCGCATTAGAAAAGGTCCTTCTATCGTCTTCAATCTTCCATGAGAAAAACGATAAGCGCTCTCGGGACGCAATCTGTATGATTCCGCGTTCCATTAACCAAAAAATTGTAGACGATCGGATGAACACTTTAAATCGCGAATTTATCGAAGATTTCTTTGTTGAATAGCGATCAGATACCAAAATTCCGCTACCAAAAGTAAGACTAGATTGAAAAGCAGCGTTTCTGCTGTTTTATGTAATTTTCCCATCGGCTGGGAAGCATCCCATCTTTATCCAGCATCCACGAGACTTTTTGACCGCTTCGAGTATCAACAAGCAGTCGGGGGGTGAACTCGAAACCGAGAAAGCGTTTATTTAAGGTTCGGATCAGCGGGTCTTGGTGCGGTGAGTGAAACCAGAAAGGCAAAGCGGAAAGATCGTCCGTATGACTCGAAGATTACTGTAGAGAAGTGAGAAAGAAAGGAAGACCGAAGCAAAGTGAGAGTCAGCGGTAGGATCCTCGAAAATGACGATGTAGACGACAACGAGGGAGGTTTTCTTCCGTCAGGATTCTCAGCAAGGTTCTGTACCGGAGAACCGGTGAACCGGAGGACTTGTTAATGAGATTAAGTGCCCTGGCGACAAACACTCTCCGGCTAGATTTACATTTTATACATTTTTAAGTGATCCCGCCACAGTTCCAGCCACACGCACACACGCAGACGTCTACAGCATCCGATGCATAATACCATCTTGTCTACATCTTGCCTTAATCTTCCGTGGAGATTTTCAAACAACTGCTGGAACAACTCGGTGACGAAAAAATCCTTGGCGTTTAAAATTACCTTGCCTCGTTTGAATAAATATGTTCGTTCGCATTTATAAATTGACTTTAAACCGCTGCTTTGATTCTTCGTTGTCTATTCGTTCCTCGAAGGATGCTTGCCAAACATGGAAAATGACGGTGTTTTCTTACCTCGTCAAGGGGACAACCAGCGGAGACCAAAAGCGCATGATTGTGAAGCAACAGAAGCCTCAGCATCTTGTCTCGCACATCAGCCGTCGGGCTCGGCGGTGGTGGTCTGGACCTGTACACTTGAATCTTCAACGTGGCGACCGTCGTCAATTCGGCCAAAATATCGCCGACAGTTCGAAGCGGCTCGTCCGCTATTTTTCCCATCGGAAGTGGCTTCCAATTTCTTATAACGATGCTCCCCCTGGCACTTGGTATGAGATCCGTCGGATATCCCAGTCGTACCAGTGCCTCACCCACTAAATCCTAGAAAGCAGAAGATGAATTAAACGATCGTTTTGTCCTCGTGAAAGGAAAGACCTTACACAAACTTTCCGACGTAACCCGATCGTCCTTCGGTCTAACTAACCTGAAACGACACAGCGGCTGGAATAATGACGTACGTGTCTATCTCCACGTGAGGATTCCGCCATTTTTCACGGGCTGCACTGAGCCGACTCTCGACAATACTGTGTATGGCTTCGACCACGCAATGTACCGGTACCGGACTTTTCCCTGCAACAAGAAAATTCCATGTCACGGTTGATCTTCATCTGCCCTGAAGATTCTCGACTGCCCAACGATTCCTAGCAAACATATCTCATACCCTGATACTTTCGCCAGATGGAAAGCTTTTCTTTAAGAGCAAAAGGGACGGAAATCACGAAGGAGCATCGATAATCTTCACTCGTATCGCATTGTGATGTCTCGAACAAGTGTTTATCCTAAATTTCAAAGATCGAGCGAATCTCCGCTCTCCACCTCCGCGGAGGAAGCAGAGAGTATGAGCGACAAGAGGAGAACTCAACTAGGTGGCACGCCAGTGGAATACAATTCGATGATAGGGTTGCTCGCGGAAGATCCACGGGCATTCGCGATGCCTGCGGGTCTTGTAGGGGGAGCTACTCCTGGGTATAACCCTCGTGCTGAGCGTATGCAGATCCACTCGTCCGTCTCGCCCCGAGAGTACCAAAGACAATGAACGTTGCGCTCAGGCACAATGGTCCCGATCCTTGTTTAACCCTGACTTAAGACCCGCGAGGTCTAGATCCCACTCCGCAACGGCGTAATCCCGAGACCTCTATTCTCACAGCGTTTTGCAGCTCGGCGCGCACCGTTCGGCTCTTACATTCACGGATGAAGTCGCGTCATAATACCGTGCAGCGAGAACGCGTTCTTTATCGCGGGATAAAAGCGCGATACGAAAAATTGCCATCCAATGTGAAAAGACGGATTCCCCTGGACGTGGTACGAGACGAGAGCTCAATCTCTCGTCGGCATCGGAACTACATCGACGTTTCGGACACCAGGGTCCTTTCCCCGATAATCCACGTTGTATATTCTATTACGTAAATCTGCGAGCTCTCGCCCATTTAAGGACACAATGTTCCGGATGAGTCCAGCGAGGTAGGTACATTGATTAACCAACTTTTTATCCGGAGAGTTTCCACACTAATGCATTTCCATGTTATCCCAGCTAATCATGAATTACGAAGAGCATGCTAATGGGAAATCTATTCAGAAAAGTCCCCGCTACAGTCGTGTCTTATCAGATTCGATGGTAACAGTCGCGTGAAAAATTCACGTAAATCGGATCCAAGCAGGGATAATCCTACCGCTGTAACTGTACCTCCATCACGAGGATCGGAGGTTTATGCTCTTCGGTAGTTTTGAGTCTTGTTATACTACAAATTTCATATTAATGCGATTTCATATACCAGCATAATAAATGCAGATAACCGATGTACAGTTACATAATAACATCGGTGAATATCGTGGATGGAACTGACTATGCTGATGGCCGACAAAGGATTTACGTCGGAGCCACTATATTAGGTATTAATGCCTGGACCACCACGCTAGATGCGAGGTTGGACTTCATAGACTGAATATAACCCCAAAAACGTTGCTTCCCTCTCTCTCTCTCTCTGTCTCCCTCTTCCGCTTCCTGTCCATCTACCAAGGTGAATCTCGTGATAGTGGAGAACCTCGAGTATAAGATGGATCGTAGGAGGATTCAGAGTCCATCGAAGAGCAACCTTCGGCCTTCTGCGTCGTTCCTATACAAACTAGATAATAGTCCCCTCTCTTTGTCTCTCTCTCTCTCCCTCTCGAGTTTCTCGCTTCAAAGGTCCGCTGACCAGTGGCTACCTTAATCCCGGGAACGTATAGTTTTCATTAACGTTGGGGGATGAGTCCCGGGAACGACAACTATCAAACCCACCGTCTTTGTGTCGGGATCAGCCGGCCACGAGACCGTGTCTCTCCTCCAAACCCCTTCTTCTACCTTCAGCGTTAATTCGCTCTGGTTTTACACCACTCGCTCTGATTCTACCCGAGGAACGAACCTCTAGCTTCGACCTAACTCCAGGACACGCGATTTTCGATTCTCGCCGGAGCTCTGCGACGTCGTACACCGCGCGCGTTACGGATTCCGTTTGTGAACGTCGGTCTCACGCCTAACAGGGATTTCGGAAGGCTGAATGATTCATGTTACGGCAAGGATAATTCAGAAAATGGGAATTATATGGAAATTCATTTTTGATTCGTCGCGTGACTTTGAGGAGGCAAAAGGTTGAAACCAGTAAAATTTCGACCAGGTCAATCGCTCTCACTGGTGGATTTAAAAATTGCAAAGATGCATTCAAAGATTTTCCAGCAATCTTAGCTGGGACGTTGTTCGATCCGCTTCTTTCTTCTTCGTAAAACATTTAATTCGGTGGTTCAGTTATTTCGCACGACCCCAGAATTAATTCACCGCGGGTGAACCGCCCCTAACGTTTATTCGATGACTCAGACCGCGGTTCAAGCGCTTGGAAACGCAGGCCGATAAAGTACGATGAATGGAAATTTTATTCTCAAAAACAAATCCAAGTTCCGATGTACATCTCGTTATAGAGGCGCTTCGGTAATTCCGATAAAAACCTTTCCATGTTATCTCGTGATTTTGCTTGCAACGATATGGCAGCTCAAAGACTCCACGTGTAACTCGACAAAAGCGTTGCAACGAAATTTCACCGTCAGGAATAAACATGACGAAAATCTAATACGAGAACTCGGGCGATTTTTGCAGAAAAAATGAAGAGCGAGTGAACGGAAGTGGCACCAAAAGTATAACGAGGAAAATAGAGGGTGGGCAGCAAAGACATTTCTCATTTCTGGTCTTGCGGGTCCAGAGAAGCGCTCGTCTCTTTTCGTATCACCCTCCGTTTATCTTCCACCTCATCCCTTGTCCAACAGCGTGTCTTGCTCTTGGGTCCGTAAACGGAAACGCCCGTTGCTTCGGAAGCTTCGGCAGAAACCGCGTCTTTTCGTTCTTTGACAGTCAACGTCGAGAGATAAGCTCTTCCGCGTTACTCGAGAACTCGAAAAGTCAGAAGCGAAAAAGGGAGAGAGAAAGAGAGAGCGCAGGCAGCAGCCATCCGGCCAAAATACCCTTGAAGATGACGTAAAATCCGAACTACCCCCTTTTCTCGCGTCTCGTGTTATTATTTTTGCCCGCGATGACGAGAAGTCAATGTTCAGAGATTTTTTCATCTCGTTCTTTTTTCGCTTCGCCGACATTTCTTATTTCCTTTTGACTCATCAGTGTCCCTTACCTTCTGCCATAATTTTCTTATTTCTTTTGGCAAAACGACACACGATCAAGCACACTCGTTTCAATCCGAGGCTCTTTTTCACGGCTCCTTCTCGAATCGATTTTCGCCTCGACAATGAACTCTCGCGGAACTTTTGGATGAAATCGTTGGGTCGTCATGACGAAAAAGTACGAACTCGTTCTCGCCCACCCGACGATGAGCGTTTACGACCGAGCACGGGAACCGCGAAATTTTCCCCCGCAGCATCCGAAGAGGTGACCGATAAATTAATGAAACGTGATATCCAACGTCCTCTTCGCTCTCCCTTTCCTTTTTTTTTCCATCTTCATACCCAACGGTGTTGATACAAGATAAAAAGTTTGAGCATATTTTTTCCTCCCTTCTCTTTTTCTTTTTTCAACCCTTTAGGTACTTTTGATATTCTACAGTTTGCGAATTTACGAAATATTCCAAAGAGGTAATGATTTTCGGTTCAGGTAGTAACAATATCGAAGGGAAATTTGCGAACTTACGTTTTTTCGTGTGGAATAAAATCATTGCGTACAATTGCTCAGGGCCAATTGGGCAATGTCGAGAAAAGGGGTTTCTTTGGCGGTGATGTCGTTGAAATTCGGTAAAAATGTTTTTTTGTGGAAACACGACTCGTACAGAAATAAAACTGTTGTAATATTTTTATATAATGAAACGCAGAGTGTTCCCAGCGTCATATAAAATCATACGGGCGCCCAACTAGTAGGTATATGACGCTTTTATTTTTTATCACACAATGTCGAGATTGCAGCGTGCTGCTGCAGTTGCCGAGTCTTATCGTTATCTACAGTACAATTCGAGCAAGAGGCACGAGATGACGTTGAGGAGGAACTATTTTAAAGAGAGAAAGAGAGGCGACTAGGACATGGGAATGTAGGCGAAGCAGCATGAGGGATTACTCGTGGGTCCTAAGGTTTCTCTTCTCCTCGATAATCCATCTAAGCAACGTGAACGCGCGTCTAGAGTCTTGCTGAACTTTTGCTGAACGCGTTTCAGAGCTACTACTCATTTTACTGAAAAAAAATCATTGAAAAAGCTCATCGGTACGCCTCGTAAAAATAATCCAAAAAATAATCCAATAGCGTTTGAAAATTGTTGAAAAAAAAATCATTCTCGCACGAAATTAGCTCGTTTCCGGTTTGAAAATGAGCCTATATCCTAATCGCGAACGGTTGAGCAAGAGGACGAGAGAAAAGGAAAGCGTGGGCGTTCCAGTATCTGGAGGCTGATCCGGCGGATGTCGGACTTGAACCGATAAGGGTCCCAACTCTTTCGTAGAGACTCTTTATCGCTCTCGACAGTCTCCCCCCTCGTTTGCGCTTTTGCACTTATCGTTCACGGTAAATCCATAATCGGAATAATTTTCTCGCGCTGTTTTATCTGTCGCCCGGATTTTTCGACTCGCTTTTTTTTTCTTCATTCCTCCGCGCTCGTTAAGCGATGAGCCAGATTTCTCAGAGGGAGAGTCTGCGTTGAAAAATGAAGAAGCCACTCGAAATATCGTTTCGTCACTGATTGCTGATAAGGGTCGTATTAAAAAAATTGCGATCTGATGACGTGTGTTTATTCGTCGGCTATAAATATTTCCCCATAGCCTAGATTGAGATAAAGAGACATTTTACATATGCGATATCACACACGTTTGCACGATTTCGTTGCTGATATCGTCGCAAGAATATATAAGTTGCTTAAGGCCATGGGGGAGGCCTCCTCCTCCATCGAAATTTCGAAAAATTCTCAGGCAAAATCTGTAACTCGGATCGATTTGAAATTTTTTGTGAATATTCACTGAGACAACACGGAGGGACTGACGATTTCGCAATTTCGAAATTCTAAAATCGTCAGTCCCTCCGGGCTATATCACTAGATACTCACAACAAATTTCAAACCGATCTGATTTATAGATTTTGCCGTAGAATTTTTCTAAGCTTCGATTTACGGATGTAACACATCGCCTTAAGGCTGAACACGGTATGGGATTTGGAAGGTTTCGTCGCGTGGCCAGTGATCTTATAAGCCTCGGAAGGTTATCTCATTATGTCTTATCTAGTGCCTTCACTCTCCTACACCCCCCTTCACCTGCCGAGGCAAAGCACGCGTTCTTTACCGCTTTTGCTTTGTACGTGTATGGAAAACCGATATACAAGCAGGGAAAGCGAGAGAGAGAGGCTTGCAGGAGGAACGGTAAGCAAACAGCAGCTTAAAACGCACGCGAGGATATCAGGCACTGGACACGCGAACGATCCGCTCTGGATATACAAACTGAATTACTCGCGGGATCCCAAGATTTCACCAACGTTGACACAATCATTGCCGACACGTATGAGCATCGTAGAAAAGTTTCTCAAAACTTTTGTCATCGTTTTGCAGCTATTCGTTTCGTTTCGTTGAAAAATAATGTATCCCTTGATATTGCGACAAAAAACCGAGTTCCGGTAGTGGCAAGAACTCGATGCAATTCGATTTTTTGTGCAATTTGATTTGGAAAAATGAAATATCAATGAGAAAATTGAAAGAAAATAGTAACCATTTGATTAGATTGGTTTTTTTGGAATTTTACATTGAATTATTGAGTTTTCGATGAAATATCGGTGTGTTTCGTGATCAGAGGGCAAAAATACATCGATGTAGATGGTTTAATTGGATTTTGAAGATCCAACATTTTTTCCATTTTTGACCGGATTGAATTGATTCACTAAAACGCTCGCCATTTTTTTCTCCTTTGAGGTAGACACTCCAACTTGTACTTATTTTATTGTCAATTGTTGAGGCTTCAAAATGGCGTTTGGATCATCGAGATATCTCCATTTTTCGATTTTTGGCAGAATTTTAAAGGCAGGCCCTCGATTTTTGCCAATTTTCCCATACATACCCCTTTGCGTTTTTTTCGCCAATTTTCAACATCGATTTTGAGGGTGAAGGAGTCAAGCTATCGGCATTTAACTTTCACCATCTCTCAAGTCTACTCCAGGGCGTTTCAAAACCCCCCCAAAAAATGTATTTAGCATTATTATTAACAGAGTTATGACCACTTGAAATTTCGGTTTTTCGGAGATTTCGGGAAAGTGGCGGAAAATGAGTCGAAATTTTTTTTTTCAAATTTTCAATTTTTCAAGAGCCTATTCGATGGGAAATTTCCCGCTGATTACGAAACACACCGTCTTTTCCCCGAAAGCTCGAAATTTCATTGAGAAAATAGTGATTAATTAGGAGAATTTCGTACTGCTGCATTTTTGGATTGAAATATCGGGTTCTCGACGAAATATCGCTGTGTTTTGCCATTAGAGGGGAAAAATACATCAAATAGAAATACACTAATTTTAGGACCAACTTCCGGACCCTGTTAACTTTTTATTAGAAAGTTGTACGCGTTCATACGCATGTGCTAATACGTGTACAAAGGACGATATATGGTATACATATATGGATATGGTACTATTGTAAGGAAGGGTTAAAACTTGGCCTAAGACGCTTAGGGAGTAAGCTCTTATACAAGGTGAAGAGAAGAAGACACGAGGGAAAATCCCAGAGTGGTAAAGCGTTCTTTCTCCCTCTCCCTCTCTCTTTCTCCTTCATACTCATTCTCTCATTGTTCACGAAACAAACGTAACACTGTTAAAAAATTACGATACATCGACATACTATTTATGCCTAAACCTGCGAAGCCTCAACGATTTTCTATACACTCGTATATTCCGCATCGATTTGTCGCACGTGCGAACGTCCGGAAAGATCTCAGAAGGGATGCTGGAGGTGTCTCGGAATTCTTCGCACCGGAAATGCTCTCATCTTCCTCTATCTCTGCATGTGCGTGCACGCGAAGATTAAAATTACTTTGGTAAACTGCTCGAGAGAAGGGTGATGGAGAGGGCGAGAGGTCCTGCAAGCATAGCAAAGGGTTGATAGCGTCACGATGCGAGATGCACAACGCCGCACAGCCCTGAAACGACGTTCGTGTCTTCGTGCCTCCGCTGCTTTTGGAAAGAGAAAACGTCTCGTAAATTTCTCAGCTAAGAAGCTTAATTTGGGATTTTCGGTAACGAGTTACTGCTGGCGGAGGCTGCGGAGAGCCAGAGCATCTTTCGCCGAGGAAAAAGGCTCGGAGCGTTAACTCATCGTCGAGGTTGCGAAATCATAGATTTCCTGCGTTAAATTCGAATCTGACGATCGAAAATGTTATTCGTTCAATTAAGATTGTCAATAATTCGTCATTTAAGCGAGAAAAATTTAATTCGCGTTTGATCCAATTAGGATCCGAAATTTGCATGTGGCAAATGAGTTTTCGTCAAATTCATCCCAAAAAATCGATCGCCACGCTTATGCGCCGGTCGTAACGTGCTAATCTCCGTACACGGAAGTTCCAAGAGAGATAACGTCCGGTCCATCCGGCTTTCTGCGGTTGTGGAAGAATGAAAAGCTCGTTCTCTCCGCGTTGGCATGGCGTGTGTCGAATCCCAAGGGCGATCTCGTTGCAAGGCTACATTTAATACTCGCGAATTCTGTGTGCCGTCTTAGCTCGAGTCTCTGCGGAGTTTGCATGTACATGTGAACCTTGGCAAGGGATTCTGGAGATCTTTGCGTTGAAACGTTGTCGGGAGAAGAAAAAAAGCGATGGAAAAAGCTTGGCGCTGTACACACGAGCGCTTATGAACCAGGAGGTGATATTCCGATGATCCCCCCCCATATCCTCGGATAAAAAGCAAAATATTTCAACGCTAAGCTTGTACTTTGATAAAGAATTAAATTTATTTGCCATGATTTTGCCTATGAAAAATGTCATCGTAAACTCCCCTTCCTTAATTCAATTCTATTCGTGAAGTTGAGCATCTTTTTTGCCAATTTTCCCTCGTCTTTTTCTCTGATACAACGAGTGAAAAAAATTCAGCGGATTTTTTTTTTAATTCGTTCTCAAGACGAGATCGCGGTGGCTTCTCGCGACGATGCGCGCCCCGTTCACTGACCTCTGGCTCGGGATCACCGGAAAAGACGCAGGCTCTTGCCGCCGCAAAGACCAACCGGGGAGAACCTTTCGCTCCGAAACGTCGCGGTTGGCGCGTCTTGGTTGCATTTGCCTCTGGTAGTGCCTGCAGGAATCAGACGGCGAAGTTTACGCTCCTCCGAGGCAGAATCTTCTCGACTGCTGGTGTATGAAGCACAAGCAGTGTCTCGTTCCCCGTCTCGCTTTATTTCAGGGTGCACAGAGCGACGTGCGAGGGGTTAAAGGGCTCCTTAGCGGAGATCTTAGGCAAATCCAGCGTGAAATCGCATCAGAGAATTTCCCCCTTTACGAAAACCACCACTTACTCGTACCCGCGCGTCGGATCCTTCCAGCATCTTCCTACTCTCGTATTCCCGCAGCGGGATCCATCGTCGCCGAATTTACATGCCTTTAACCATTTTCAATTGGAATTTATTTTCGAAAAGGGCGCATTTACTTTCACGGATTTTTCCCCGATTGATTGGAAATAAGTGGGTTAATCAGAACGAACGAAAACGCGGTAAAAACGATGGACCATTCGATCGCCTCGGTGTGAAAGAAAATTTTTCAAAAATCCTACCTATTCCTCGGTGGAAAACGAAAAATGAGTCGAAAATGTTGCGAAAAATTGTTGATAATCGTAGACCGATCGTTCGACACCGCGGAAAATTCTAATCCGTTTGTCCTCTTAATATCGCGCTTCTCTCACACGCGCAGTTGGTCGGGCGGCTTATCAGGATTCTCAGTGTGATCCGCGGAACAAAAAGTCAGATAAAAGTGAGAAAGATGCCGGAGTGACCGTCGGAGAGGAGGAGAGAGATAGCGAGGAGCAAAAGCGAAAATCGTCGAGGAGCTTTTAACGATTCAACGACCGTAAGTCGACAATTACTCAAAGCGTAACGTTTTCTGCCGCCTGCTGTCGCTCCTGTGTCGACTGATATCTCTTTTATCCCCTTTTCTCCGGCGTAAACTCCATGTACGAGAGATTTTGCGGCGACTCATCTCATCTTCCACCGCAGTTTTCAGTCTTTTCCATTTCTCAGTTTAGGTTATACACTTGCCTCTTAATCAAAACACGAGAAGAGACATTAAAACCCGTGCTCTCTGTGGCTCGCAGCATCTCTCTCTCTCCGTCTCTCTCCAGCTCGTATCTCGACTCGAAATAGAGTGTACCAGTCGACCGAGAGATAACGGTCCCCCGTTGGCGCTTAACGCGGTTTTCTCACTGCGCTACGCTACTTTTTCCCCCAGCATCCACTGTCGTTTTTTTCTTTCATTTTCGCTCCCATAGTTTTCTCGACTCTCTTCCACACTCTCGTCTTTCACACCTTCCAATCTCTCATTATCGCTCATATCGTGAAAACGATGCTATGCAAGTGGCGGAACATTTCACCCCGAAAATCATCCCGGAATCCCGAAAATCAGACTTGGAAGATCGAAAAATCTTCTTTCGTGATTTTTCGCACTCTGTTTTTATCTCCCTGCTTGATTCGATAGAGCAGTAAAGAGTCAGGCCGGAAATACGTTGAAATCCCGCGGAGAAAGAAATCCAGAGAAAGAATCATGTATCTTCCGTGTGTGTGTGTGTGTGTGTGTGTGTGTCTGTGTGTCTGTGTGTGTAAATTCACTCTCTAACGTCTACGCAGTCTGCGAGATATCTTGCACCGTCTTGGCTCGTAAGAAAACTAGATCTCTCAATACACATCGGGTGAATACATAATGTGTAATCCTCAGGGGTATGCGGACTCGACGTCTTAGGCTAATCTTGTTAGTAGCCTTAAGCCTGCGGGCTGACCCTCTCATTCTTTCTCTCTCTCGTCTTCGTTAGCGTACAATACCCTTCGCGATGATCTATACATGCATATAACTAAAATATACATGCTCATGTACATACATACTCACGTCGTAATGCATACTAAAGCTACACGATGCTACAGGAGAAACTTTTAATCCCCAAACACGCTACACAAGAGCATTCGTTATTTTGCATAAGAAAGAAATAGGATTGCACTCGAAACTTCATAGGCGCATAAATTCAAACGACCATTGCCAGGCGGTTTCTCTCGAATTAAATTCCGGATGCACCGATCAAAATGCCATTGAAATGTAACTTTTTAAAGTTCATTCTCAATTTCTACATATATATATTTCTTCCACGAGACGAAAGTTCGAAATTTGTGATTAATGGCTGATAAAATAGGGGTGGGTAATTGAGAATCGTATTTACATTTATTTATTTATCGTGGCATATTTGTGTGTTGCATATGACGAAGGAAGACGTAATTATAACACAGTGTTGCAACGTTAGAGCAATGAAACATCGACAGGTTTCGACAGTCGTGTTAAATTTATACGAAACGAATATCGAACTCGAGCTTTGGTATTATTTGGCTATCATTTTTAGGGCAGTTTGAATGAAAAAAAAATACAGTAATGCCAATAAAAATTTTCATCATCGATGTTGTATGAAAAAAGGCCCATTCGACATGGAATACCTCGTATAAATATGTAATATCGCATACGCGCGTAAAGGGAGGGTAAAATACATACGTGAATGCTATAACACAGGATTTATATATGTATAAATGGACATTAATAGAAAAGGAGGGATACGTATGTGTTAATGTTCCTCTCACACCAAAATCGCCAACTTGAAGGATTATCCTCGTCCGGGATATTATTTTTGATCGTGTAATAATTCCTAATACGATTTGCACAGTCCTCCGCGGTATTCTCTCGCTCGCGAAGCAACGGTGAAAGTGTCCATGTGTTCCCGTAGGACGATTACAGAAATACACAAAAAAAAACCAAAAAGTGGTTACGTACATTGAAAAATCCCTCGAGATTACACATTTTTTTTCAACCCTTGTTCATCAAAGCGTTTTAAAAAAATCCCATTGGACTTTTCTCATAAAAAATTTTGCCATCCGCGTGTGACGATCGCCGTAACTTTTCGAAAAATCGGCGTGGAACATACAACCCGTTGCGGGGGAGAGAAAAAAAGATGACGTACGATCGCAAAAATGTTTCGCGCTCTTTCAACCCTTTGTTCTGCAGCTTCGATTATTTTTCGATAATATGGTCGATCCGAATAAAGCTGGATGAGCCACGAGGCTTTCTCGCGGAATGAAAAATGGAGAAAGTTCTTTTTTTTTCGGACAAAAAACATTTACCGGCAATTTTTTTCAGCTTCATCCTCTCGAAACACGAAAATGTTTTATAGACATCGAAGGAAAACGTAGAAAATCGCTGGATATAAAATTGACTGGCACACGACTTTACAATTATATATATAAACGTATTTTGATGTTTCATTTTTAAAAGCTTTAAATAAACACGTGCAACAATTGGATTTTTCCATACGTACAATCTCGGATTCCCAAAAATCCCAGTGTGCATAAATACAGCGATGACCTGCTCACGATTTTTAAGCCGAATTGATGGCTTCAACCCCCATATATTTTATATGGGAATATCTACGACCGCGGAATCAGCTCCCGGTTCTCGAACTCTTCGCTGATAATCCCCGAGAGCCATCGACACTCTCTCAATATTTTCCGAACGCTCTTGAGCTCGCCCATCATTATCTACATATATATTACTGACAGATACAAAATGGTGTGAGTTTTCCGATACTTTTCACTCTCGGAAGACACCGCAGATAAAGATAACCGCGTGCGTGTGTCTCGGGAGACGCTTGTTTAGTCGTTTCTCGTCCTTTTTTTCCACCCCACGTCGTTGCCTCTTCTCACTATTCTTTTATTTTACTCTCGTCATTTTATCCAGCATCCGAAGATTAAGCCACGAACGGTTATGTGGCACTGACCCGCGAAGATAAGCGACAAATCAACACTCGAAGCACACGCCCACGAGGTTTTAATTGTTCATGCATGTGCATAAAACTCGGGTTTTCCATTCGCTTTTTTTTTATCAATTTCTCGCTCGTATGTACTCGGAGATCCGATGCCATTGAACGGACCGAAGAAAAAGTTCATTAGCGTTAATAAATCTCTCTCTTTTTTTTCCTCTCCCTCTCTCACTCTCGTTTTCGCTTTTACACTCGTTTTACTCTCGTTTGATGATCGTACAACATTCTTCGGATTTGTATTAATCGATTCGAGGCGCGGGTACGCGCGTTTATGTGCATAAATACGTTCAACCATATCTCTGCAATGAGCCGTACTTTGAGCTGCTTCACGCTTTGACGCTTTAAACGCTGATGAGAAATTATCAAGTTCAGTGACAGATACATTTTTCCCTTTTATCTCCCTCTCTCTCTCCCTCCCTCTCTCTATTGTTCCCGTTATCCGCATTGCTGGGAGGATGACTTTGCGAAGAAAAAATAATTACAACATTATTTTCCCGGCATCGCCGATATTTTACGCGATTTCCATGTAAAATGAAAAGGTCCATTTAAAAAGTCAGAAAGGAGAAAAATCTTTCGCCACTATGAATTTCGCGAAAATTCGTTGCAGAGCGTACGAGACACGACATTTAAAACACTTTGTTAACGTTAGATTAGAAAACCAAAAAAAAAGAGTCTTCAATTTTAGCCCGACGTTTTTCCTCCCATTATATTTCCGGATTGAGGATCGCGTCCTCGCTCGGTTTTTTTTTTATTTTCGCGTCGTTTTCTCCTCTCTCCTTGTACATCCGACGCACACGTTCGTTCGCACACATACGGACGAACGTGTGATTGTGTTTTTTTTTCTATTCGTTTGTGTAACCGGTCGGGATAGAAAAACGAATCGATGGATTTGAAAAACAGGACGGAGGGAAAAAAAGAGGGAAATGGGAGAGATGACGAGGAGGATGGAAGCGGGACAGAAGGATGCGGATATGGAGTAAAATCCTCGTGCATCGTCCCCGAACTATGCTTTAATCCGTGAGCTGAAAATCAATACTTTCCTCCCTCAGCACCCCCTCCTGCCCCCCCCCCCCCCCCCCTCCTCGCGAATGGTGTATCGAGCGAGAGAGATGACGACAAAGCCTCCCTCGGGATAAACCCAGGGGTCCCGGGATTTGGTTAAATAAATCCTGGATCAACGGATAAGCCGCTTTTTTATCTAATTTTTTTTTTCATCTCGCCAAAGTCCCCCATCGCGTAGGGCGCGTTTTTGCCTTCCCTCGATTTTGCCGTCCCTTCGCGCACAGAGAGCCCATCAAACAGGACGTTGAACGATATCGTGGCTTCTCGCTTATTCTTCCATCCCTTCGACCGTGCCGCGCGCGCGTTACACTTCCTTTCTGCCGCGTATTCTTATCTCCTTAAGGGTCCACGACCCCCTCGCCGTGCGTCTCGTCACTGTCACATCCATCCGAGAGCCGAGATCTCGACTGCGCGGCTATGTACACTTTTTCTCAACGCCGTTTTACGCTCTCGGCTTTCTCCCACCGAGAATTATTTCTCAAAGATCGCTAAACTTTCGCACCAAGTTTCATCTCGCAGTCGCCGCGGGACAGTCTGCCGCTTTCCAATAATCACGAAGTTGCCTCGTGAAGCATATCGAACGCGGGACGGTTCGCGAGGCGAGAAGCAAAAAAAAAAAATTAAAAAACCATTTTTTCAGCAATTTTCCAATTTTCAGTCTCTCGAGCCTCGTTTCACGTTTGGGTGTATCCGATCTTTTTTATTTTCATTTCCGTCAGCGGCTGAAATTTGCTCTCAGGCTTTTGGCATTACCGTCGTCGTATTATCAAGATCAAATTCTCCCACCTACTTTCGCGATTTGACTCCGTGTATTTCATTTTCTTTTCGTTTAACTTTTTTCCCCTCTTTTGTTTCTTTGCTGCAGCTTTTTTTTTACGCGAGTAATACGCAGATTCCCGTACGTGTATGGCTTGGGTTTGTAACTGTATATCCATGCAGATCCGAATCTCTCTCTCTCTTGTACGAACGGACTAACGTACTATGTTAGTCCGTTGATGTACGTGCATGGATATATTTGTGCGTGTGTGCGCATTTAGGCGTCCGTGTAGGTATAAGTGCGCTCCGTAAATCCGCGCGAGCATATATACACGCGCTCTCTGGCTCGCGCATAAGTACGGCTATACGTATTTTAATCTCGGATTAATTCCGTAGCCACCGCGCCCGTTTGCGTGCCCTCCGTATCCCACTCGCTCTCTCTCACTCTCTCTATCTCTCCTTTTATCACTCGGTACAACCGCTTCGAGGATTAGGGATTTAGCCGAGATCCTGATTCTTTTGCGCAACACGATATAGGCTTAGCCGCGCGAGAGATCGACCAAACGAGAGAAATCTGCACGAGGGGACACACGACAACCTCGCACATACATATATCATGTATTTTATATATTATATATATATATATATTTTTTATGTGCACATAAAGATAACGTTCACCGACGAGAAACAAACTCCGATGTACAATGTTTTTCCCTCATTCGACAGAAAAGAAAAATCGTAAAATTTGCATTTGCCTAATTCGCTGCCAAAGGACTATCCTCCGTCACCATAATCGGACACCATTTGACGACCGGATGGAATCGACGCCGAAATTGCCTCCCGATGAAAAAAAAAATGCCGTTCGTTGGATGGAGAGAATTGGATTTAGATCTTTCAAGCAATTCCCGGCGTTGAAAAAATACTCCGCTGTTTTGGAAGTTATTCTTTGTCGAAATTACACGATCGCAACTGACGACGCGACCGAGTATTCACTTACGAATACGTGAGCGTGTTTTTGCGCAAAAAACTGCGAAAGGCAGAGCTTCCGGCGTAAATTGATGAGAGAGATGATCGTAGGATCTGCAGTCGATGTGGAAGAGACGCAGCTTCCCTCTCCGTCGCGCGAGATGATCGGGGCAGCGCGATTAGGAGCGATGAGCTCCTCGAGAATGTAAAATTTGGCCACGCGTGCCAGGACCCGCTGGTTCAATTCTAAGGATAAGCGAATCCTTGCGTCAGCAGGGAAGCATAAAAGGTGTCGAACCAGGGTCTACCGGCGTTGTTGCTTCTCGCCTCGTCTAAACGCATGGACGTTCACGTGTGTGTAGGTATTCCACCTTTGGCGGAATACGGTCGCGTAGGAAACCGGTTCCAGGACTATCCGGTCCGGGATTTGGGTTGATATTCGGTGGTTTCGCGTATCAGGATGATACCAATATCGAGGAGGACCTCTCGGAGTACGGCTATGGGTTCGCAAAGTCCCTCGTGTTCGTTCCTCTGCCTCTCCCTCTCGCTCTTTCTTCCTCCGAAATAACGGCCCTGGGATTCTCAAGAACGTGGGCGTTCTCGTTCGTCAACGGCCGTTTAGGACGCAGAGCAACCGCGGTTTACCGCCGCAACGTCCATAGGCCGAAGAAAACGTCCTAGATTTTGACTAAGTTTAGGGGGTTCGCTGATCAGGGTCGCAGAAAGTGTTTCCATACTCGCGGGAGGACCAGGACTCGCGTTTCGTGGGCGTAGCACGATCCTGTGAGGATTTCCCAAAGGCAGACAGTCAACGCCCAGCAACCTGTTCGGATTCCAAGCTCGGAAGGGACGGCACCGGAAGATTATGCGTTTTCTAGACTTCATTAAGGAAATTTGGATAACTGGCATGGTTCTCGGAGAAATGGATACCATTTTCGACAGGACTTTTCCGGCGAAGTGAATGTAAATTGATCCCAGATGGCACACGGACGCTTTACCCAGGGGGAATCGTGTTCGACGCGAAGGATCGATCTTCTAAGTCTTCCCCGCATGCACCTACGACCTACGACAATATATTTCGTATATACCCATTTGGTTCTTGGTCCTTCTGCGCTCCTGATATTCGACCGTGTGTATATCCCCTCTAAATCGCCTGAGGCCAGCCGAGAGTCTCGCCTTGGCGGGCTATAAACGGTCGCGCGGGCGCGTTAGCCGATCCTGATCCGAGGATCCAGTGTGAAACCCACAAGGCCAAAGTCGCCAGAGGGGAAGCGCTTCCGTTTGGTAGGAAGCTACGAAAAAAGGATGCTTTCACCATGGAGAGCCAATGTTGCTTCGATGGAGCAGGGACTCGTGGGGGCAAGATAGTTTTATGAGAATACAGGTAAAGGGTGAGTCAGGGATGAGCGGGAATGTCCGGAGTTGGATAGAATCCCCATGGGGAATACGGGTAAGGCTGTCCCGTGACCTCTCCAACACAGGAGAACATAATCCACGGGGGTCGAACGAGAGAGCCAAGTGCAAAAGGATTTTGTATCCCGTTCGCTCCTTTATGACCCTGCCCGTACGTGATCCTGGAAACACGAAAACCAGGGGATTGTCGAGGGACGTGGCCGACGTTCCAAGACGCGCCAAAACACTTGGCTGCTCGTCCGGCGAATCGCAATGCGCTTCTCGACTCTTTTCCCGCCTGCTACAAACGCTGAGGAAAGGAAAAAGGATTTCGTCCTGTGGATGAGTCTGGCCAATGACCACAGTCTTCGCGGGGTGCGTAATAAACGAAAAAGGAATGATTCACGGAGTACGAGAATGAGGATTTTGTTTACCGTGAAACTAGGAGAACAGCAACGGTTGCCGGGTAGCCCAATTATCCGACAAAAAATGCGATTTCGATTTTTTTTTTGTAAAAATGGCTGACGTCAATGTCAGCATCGTTTTAATCGAATAATGAAACGTTCAATGTCCGATTTTTCATTTTCATCGTCGTTTCAGCCTTGGACCGATAACTGGATTAACCGGAGTTGATAACCGAATGCACAAAACCGTCAGCGAGTGTCACAAACGCATGTTTTCATTTTCGTCCATCCTAGCAGCCCCGGTTGTGACTTTCCATCTTTTCGTTCCTGCGCTGTTTTTTTTTACGCTTCTCGTGCGTAAACAAGTAGCAGGACAGCATGGGAATTCAGCCGTTGAAGAGATTTCCCGTGGGATCCTGGTCCAGGATCCTTCGGGATTGGCGCGAGTGCGGAATACGCGTGAAAGGCCGCTGCGTGTGCGTGCGCGGCGCCCCCTCTCGTTTCCGTACTTCGCGATGCACCCATTGGAAGGATTACGACAACCATGGTCTTCTGTTCTCCTAGTCACTGGGGTCCTACAAAAGCCCTTATTTGGGTCACGCGGGGCATATTTGGTAGCGGTTCAAACGCGGTGGAGAGATCATTTCGGCTTGGCGTTAAATTGCTCTCCCTCGTTCGCTCTTAATCGACCTGCTTTTCGCTCATGTTAGCCTTGCCGCAAAAATAAGCCGGCAGGTATCGAACAAAGGACCTCATTTACATATTTTCAACTACAGATCGAGGGGGTAGTCCATTGCCGCCCCTGTGAAAATGTGTCGACGACTGCTGGCGGCATTGTCGGCCAATCGAGAAACAAAATGCCTTCGTCTCTCGTAGCCACCTCACTGCAGGACTGCGGTGCTCAAGGCTGTTTGGTTAACCGCCACGATAGAACGCAAACGCGGCTTCGTTCTACGCCTGCGTTGGCGGCATGAGTTCCTGATACCAAGGACGTCGAATAGGCCTACGAATCAGTGGTATACGATCGATTAAACTCGCGAGGCACATCTACTTGTGTCGCGGGGAGGATGCTGAAGAGAAAAAATAAAGCACACACGACATTTTCCCCGAATCTCACTCGAAGAGCGAGAGATATTCTGCTGAATTTGGAAACCACGGCCACAAAGTTAACAACCAAATTATTCAATTCAGATTTGATGGTTCTCGAGTAAACGTCTTGCGAAATACGTCGCGTGAAAAACGTTCTTACACTTGGACGATGTTTCTGACCGCGAACATGTTGCAAGATAAAAAAAGAGGAAAAAATAAGTTGTAACGGCGGAAATAGACGGCTTTTGGAGGGCAATAAAGGGTGTCGCTTGACCCTTGAGAAACAGGAAAACAGCATCATGCTCAAGGACATTCAGCAACGTACAGTAAGCGGGTGTCATGATGAAAAAAGAGAACAGGATGTTTCCTGGACTGCGTGAAAATTCATTTGATCACAGACGTGGGCAGTCTCGTTGTAGCTTCTCGAGGAACATTCGGCCAGCAGGATAGCATTCGTCGCAGAAAAATCTCGAGATTTTTTATCACTGGGTCGCTCGGAACATTTAGCTCTTCCCGGAGTGTTCTGTTAGCCTGGTTATCCTGAGCATTCTTCATCCCATTTCGCCTCCTGGATGATGCTGGAAGCGTGGAACATACAACCTGGCGATAATCCCTGTTTTTCGAGGCACTTCTCCAAAAACTTCCAAAAAGTCTTACTATCCGTGTAGTACGAAATCGGATGGACTATCTAATTATTCCGACGACTCGGCTCAATTGCCATAAACAGTCGACGGCTACCCCCTAGCACGCGAGAAAGCTTGCCCGTCGGAAAACGCGGAGAATCATTTCTCAGCTTTCGGCAATCCACGAAGCAACATGCTTTCCGGATCTATCCTTGAAGGCAAAATCTCATAAAGAGTTAGAAAGAAGGATGAATGAAAAAGCTTCGCTCGATCTTCCTCCTTCTCGCCTGTTATCCTGAAACATTTGACTTCAAGAAGCCCCTGGAAGGAATCGTCAAACTTCGAAGCGTCGCCATGATCCACGGAGATCCATTGCAAATTTGTGTTCCATCCAAACGTCCTTGGAGAAATCCTTCATCGTCAGTGGGCTTGCGGATGATAAAACTACCGTCAATCAGAGTCCCAATGTGATTGACGTTTCAATCAAAAACCAGAGATATATTCGAGGAAGCTTGATTTTGAAATTCATCATAGAAAATCGTTTTTAGGTGCGAGCGAGTTTTCGCAACATCACGTCTGTCCGGAATCGTTTCCCTCGCGCCATATGTACTCGCGGAATGGAGATGAAAAGCTCCGTCCGAGGATGAGCCGCTTATTCGCTAAATCTTGGCTCTCCATCTTGGTCTCCCTTCCCCTCTCACACCCTGTCCTGGCAATTTCCTTTGTACCCCCATACGGTCACCCACACACACATGGACCGAGTGCAGCAGACGGCATCTCGCGTAACTGGAATCGCTTGCGAGTTAGCCGAATCGCGTTGAAGCTTCCATTTGGGTGTATGTACGCGTCGTTGGTTGACGCAGTTCGGATGTCTACGTGGAGGCTTGTGCACGAGGATTATCTGTGAGCTCTGTATAGGCGAAGGATTATCTGCAGAGAGGATGCCAGAAAGCGGAGTCCATGTGTGTGTCCGTACACAGATGCGCCCAGCATCCATGTATAAGCGCTGGTCCAGAAGCAGCCAAATCCTTCGGAGGAGGGTTAGGCTCATCGTCGTTATATCACCGCTCATGAATACACTCAAACGCGAAGCTGTATGAGTGGATTGCTTATCCGTCGATTTTTATAACTATACAACACGACCGTACACCAATACCCCCAGCGATTCTCCTCAAAAGGCGGTAACGACCATCGGTTTAAACGGTTGTTAACGTGGCTCGTTCGCCAGCGGACGTCCTCAACACACACATGGAATTCCACCGGCATCGGCATCCATATTCTCAATTTTCACGTGTAGATTTGTGCGTGTGCTCATCCGCGGATAATGTGGTTTCGTAAGGGCAACAGAAGAGTTTGCTGGGAACTCGCTGTAAAGGTGTAAGCTCTTAGGTATGCGCGTATACGTACGCCAGGGTACGTACATCGAGGAATAAAAGATCTCACACATATTAGATTTATCGGTTTAATCGTAGGGTTTAAGCCCTTTTGTTTCCTAGTCCCTGGTGCGTGTATATGGTCGCATGACGTGGAACAATCGCATTTGTTGCGCGGTTGTGTGTATGTAGGTTCGTTTTTGAACTCGACGTCGGTAGTCCACCGTTGCGTATTTGTGAATCGTTGATCGAGCTAAAGGCATGCGTTTGTATGAGGATGAGCTCCGTTGTATGGAAAGCCCATGTGCTGGTGAGTTACCTCCATGCGCGAGAAGGATTAATCCGGGATTATTGGCTGTGTGTGTGCGTGTGAGGCGGGGTGAGAGTCCGCCGTCCAAATCCCAAATCCAACGCACACAACAGAGCTAATACCAACTCTGTGATATCCCTGTACTCCCCCCTCCTGTCGTAGCTTGCCTTTATCTCACTCTCTCCTCCTCTCTCTCTCTCTCTCTCTCTCTCTCAATGGACCATTTCTATACTCGGGGCAAACTCGAGATGAACGTGCGCTGTTTCGTATCCCCGTAACACATTCGTCTCCACGAGCCTCGCCGGCACACACGACTTCTTTGAAAGGGATTTAACCGTTTGCCCGTCCAGGAGTCTGAAGGGAAAACGAAAGAGGGTAATCCGATTTTATGATGGTTGCGAGAGAAGTGTGTACACGATCGATTATTCAAAAAACATTTTGCTTTTCTTCTCTCCTGTATGCTTCCGTCGGGCAATTGAGATCCGGAGACAATTTTGTGTCTCTTCCACCCGAGTTTTTCCAAATCGAAACTTTGTCGATGAGAAAAATGGGTCAATGTGCGTGGACCAAAGGTAGATGCTGGAAGAAAAAGTCGCGTTTCCATGCAATCGCGTTATCCTGATGCTGGGATATCGAGATAAAGGAGCGTTGCTGCCAGAGCGAAGAAGCCACACTGACTGTTTGTTAAACTGCTACAACAGGAGGCACGTCTCTCGCGCGGCTTATTCCGCGTGTGTGAAATCGGGGAGATCCGGTTTAGCCGTGGCTTTGTGCCATAAGACGTAAATCAACGGGATCGTTCGCGCGCGCCGGCTACCACAGCGGTCGGTGCCTCGGGCCGAGCGCAGGCAGGATGTTTGTCCCGAAATTTCCAGTGGCTCCCAATTAGGGTTTTCAGGATCAGCCGGTGCAAAGTCGTACCAACTCCAGAGGCGCTCCGGAGAGGCGGAGGATCATCTCCATCTCTCTCTCCTCTCGATGTGTTACATCAGCTTGGTTGAAATACCCCTATGGGTAGGGATGAAAGATATGGTCCCCGAGAGTCCTCTACCGTGCGATCCATTTATCAGTAACCAAGTTGAGTGTGTACGTGTACCGTGTGATATTCGATGTATACATTTACAGAGTATTATCCGACGATATTCCACCCTATCGACTGTGCCATATACATTACGCGTGTTCAGCAATGTTGGTGAAACGGTTGAACTTCCCTCGACGGATTTCGATCGCGTATACACGTAATGTCTATACAGATGGCGCGAAGGAGCACGAGGAGAACAGAAGCTGCGAGAGAGGAAGGTAGAATGGACCAGAAGGATACGCGTGTGCTGCCTCGCGTTCTCCCATTCTCTCGCGCAAAACCTATGATATTTATGTACCAAGGTGCACGTACACTCTCAAGGCGTCTTGCAGTGTGCACGTTCACGGGTCTCCTAGCCGCACAGCCCGCGGGATCCGTACTTAATCCGGATTAGTTCCCGAGGGGTCACAATATCCTCCTCTCAGCTTACCCGCATCTCTCAGCCCTTTCACCTTCTGCCTGTCCCCGTCATTCCCTCTTCAGCTCCCACCGTATCCATGGACAAAAACACAAACACACACAGTCAAACTGCTCCTACATGCACATGGATGTAGGAGCAAAATGAGAGGAAGAGACGTGCCTTGCCCGACGTATGCACCAGATGGAGAGCTGGTATGATGAGAGACACCATCAGGAAACTCAACGAAATCGCACGCGGATAGATCCGCACTGACCGTCACGATTAACGCAAACGGAAGCAACGGATGTTGCCCGAATGTGAGAAAACAACACGAGCGGACTATTCCAATCGACTTTTTAACGAAAAACCATGGACCTCGCTGTCATTACCAGATTTCTCTCGGTTTTCTCCTTCGACCGATTCGTTCCACGCGATGAATCGCGTAATAAATTCATCCGGTAGATATAGCACAAAGGTACATGTGCAGGGGGTCGGCGACGCCCGGCGAGGAAGGGTGCGCGGTTGGTGAACAAGCCAGAGGGACATCCAGGAACGAAATAAGAAGTCGATTCTCGCCGCAGGGTTACGCGGGATTCTTTATTCGTCCCGATCCGCCGTTCAGACGCGAATTCGTAGGAAGAGCGTGCGTCCGTGTGTTTGCGTGTGTGTGCGATTTCATTGTGCAACTGCGATTAGTCGGGCAAAGCCGGAGGAGGTACAGGCGGAGCGGTATATAAGAGAGTTTCACGCAGGGCCGAACGTCCGAGGGAAGGAAAAGTCGTCGAGCGAAAGGGCGAGGAGGTTCCACCAGGTTCCACGTAGATATACACGCACACGCGCGTGTAGATTTATCACGAGTCCCCGAAGATGGATAAGGGTGCGAGAGTATTCGCGCACTCAACTATCCAGCGTTTTCGTGTACCTCGCGAACCCCCGTGGGTCGAGGGTAGTATAGCAGCGTACGTGTCTGCGAGCTGTGAAGAGGGAAGTGGGACAAAAAGAAACCGTCACACCAATACATTCGTGTACTCGATTAAGGGGGAGAGAGAGAGAGAGAGGAAAGGAAAGGTTCAGGATTAAGAATGACGCCAGTGCAGTCACATCCGCGCCTTCACCGGTTCTTATTTCAATGGAAATCCGGTATGGGCTGATCCTCGCGCGAGATTTATTAAGCATGTACATTGCACCTTCCAGTATTGCGCGAGTATATGTATATACAACGTATTAGCCCATGTGGACTCTTCTCACGAGGGTCACGACTCCACAAATACCCTCTGGTACTTTGTATTCCAGTTGGAGAGGATTGTACGCGTCGCCGCAAGGAATTCAAGGCCATTCGAATGAAAAATCGTTCGTAAAGTTAGGTCTGTGCTGTTGCGCACCGTGACGATATTTACGTGTTAATCCATTTGGATGAAACGACTCACCGGTTACGGTTGAACTCTTGCTGAGGTCGAAACCTTCGTGTTTCGGGCTCGAGTTGACTTCCTGCTTCGGATGCTGCGAGTGGGCGTTGAAGGGTGGTGGCGCTTGAGGGTTCGTTGCAATCGGAGCCTGAGACTGATGGGAGGAATGTATGGACGAGGGTTGCGGTGTGCTTCGTTGCTGCTGTTGAGATTGATGGGATTGGTGCGAAGGTGGTGTTCTCGGCAACGATGTTACGCTACTCGGTCTGGATGGCGGCGACGCTGCTTTGTGGGTCAACGCCAGGGCTTGGCTCTGAAACAACCAAACAATTTGCGGGGAACGTTATTTTTCTCGTTTCGTTTCCATCATTTTTCATGCAATAACATCTCCCCCCCTTTAAACTGATGGACCCGATTGTAACTTTACGCTGCTTTGTTTCGTCCCAAAGTGTACTCTACTTGTGATAAAACTGTTTGGAACAGCCACAGTTACGTGTTACTACAGTGAATATATACAGCATCCAAAAATCTTCCGGATCGTCGATACATCTCATTTCATCTCTCTTTCTTCGGCTATACGGTCCGTCGGAGGGTTCTTCTGCACGTGTGTCTCATTAGCTCAGGCGACTGGTTCAACCGGGTATAGTCTGCTGTCTTGCTCTCTTCTCTGCAGCTCTCGGGCCTGCCGATCCGTGGCAGCGTGCGTGTGCCGCGCCAGCAATTCCAGCCTCTGAGAGCTCACTGATTCATTGCCCCCGCAAAACTAACGAATAGCGCGATAACCTCGCACAATTAGGGATTTAACCGTATGGACAAATAGTGGGATTACGAGAAAGAAAAAAACTAATGAGAGTCGGAAAAAAAACGAATGGCATTACGACGATTCAGAACCATTTCCATGTACGTCGAGTCTGATTTACTTTTCGTTTGAACAATTTTTGGCTAACAATTTCGTGGCACGCATATATAAGATTGTCAGTAATAAAACCTCGCCGATTCTAAATGAGACACACTTGACTGGGACGACTAAAATTCGATCGTGATTACATGAGAAAAGATCGAGTACAATGATTGAAATTCGCGTTTGACGTTCGTTCCAGACGTATTTTTTTCGTCGAAGAGTATTTGTTCTCGCATGCACGTGTTGTTTAATGAGGATTCCAGTGGAAGTCTACATGGACCTCTTTAAATCTGAATCGTGAATGTTTCGTGATATCGCGAGATGCAGAGGTGGAAAAGAAAGACGAGAGAGGGTGATGGATCTGAGCGAATAGACCCCGGATGATCTAACCAGCAGTGGAATATCGAGCTCGGTTTATAACAGAAGCTCTCAGCCTCCTCATGAGAGAGGAAGATCTATTGCTCCGTGGATATGCCACGAGGGAGAGAGAGAGAGAAAGAGAGAGAGAGAGAGAGAGAGAAAGATAAGTCTCTCGGCTCAAGCTCGACGAGACGACACGATGAAATCTGAGCACGTGCTCAATTCACCGCGGAGAGAAACGAGAGATTGGCCGATGCTGGACAGAGCCCGACGGAGGACGAGCATCGAGCGTTTACGGCGAAACGAGAGAGAAGATACGAGCGGGAGAGTGCGAGCTGAGACGCAAGTGCGGACTTAGATTTATGTATGAGTGAACTTAACACTAACGGCTAAGCCGTGTCCACGGTGTCAACTAGGGTCAACTGGGCCCAGAATGCGACAATCCCTTCCACCGATTGTACCAGAAGTGCGAATGCTAACACACTACATGCATCGTCCTCATGATTAATAACAGACTGGTGATGATATACACCAGTTACATACGAGCTGACGATACGTTGATCATTTTTTTTTAAAGCAGAGATGCATAGATTTTGGGCATCGAGTACCCAGTACCCGAGTACTCATTCGATGAATAACAGATCATAACTTTCGATGACTCGTCGAGGAGGTTGCTGGACCACCGATAGGTGTCGCTCCTCTCTTTCTCTTAAATGTTTAAATCCATCGACATTCAACGATACGACGTTCCAATTTGTTAAACTCGTGTGCAGCAGTTGAAATATCATGACGACTTTTTGCACATCTTTTATGCTTCTAACGATGCAACGATATCTCGAAGGAATTGTCACCATTGGTTATCGTCCATTAGCTCTTGACGGCAATTGATAATTTTTACGTCAGAGGCTCGATCCAGCCTCCAGTTTGCGGATGAATTTCTCCTCGCTGGACCCGCAAGATGTGTGTTTGCGCGTATGTATCTCGATGTTGAATTCGGTCAGAGCACGGAGGCGATTGCCTTCCACGGTTGTCTTTTTTTTCGTGTTTCCTCCTCCCTCCTCCCCTGCCATCTTTCCATCCAAGACTGTATCAGAAAGGCCGTATGGCTTGTAACCCAGGGTGCGGAGGGAAAGAGATGCCGAGAGAAGGCGCGCGGCGGGCTACTGTTTCGGGAGCTGCGCTCTGCCCGCGGAGGTATGCGCGGGCAAAAAACACGTCAGACCGCTGAAGAGTCCGAGAGGAGGGCCTCGGGGAACACGACGAGAGACATAGGAGTTCGATGGAGTCGAGAAAGCGAAAGGGAGTAGAAGGCCAAAAAAAAGGGTTCGAGAAAGATGAAGAGAGCAAGAGTGAAAGAAGGCGAGAAACGGCGAGAGAGCGAGAGGAGGAGAGACACTGAGGTCGATCTTTGTCGATCGTGAGGCTTCTCTTCGTCTTTCTCCGCCGCCCCCTCAAGGCGCTTCTCTCGCTCGCTCCTGTCCCGTATCCGGTCCCGGGTGGAACACGAGAAAATGAGAACCGACGAACCGAAAGAGGCAGCGCGAATCAAAAGGGGCAAAATGAAAGGGAGAGAGAAGGAACGAGGACGAAAGGGAGAGAAATGGGAGATACATCTCGTCGTTTCTCGATGGACGGAGATGGACAATGTTCCCTCGTTGAATCCTGGCATTCCAGCATGTATCCATTGGATATCTTACAGAGAGAGAAAGAGAGAGAGAGAGAGAGAGAGAGAGAGAGAGAGAGAGAGAGAGAGAGAGAGAGGATCCCGAACCAGGAGCAGAAGCGTAGCGGAATATCCTCTACTTACGTGTGTCTGCATGTATTGCACCATGTAGAACGTATAAACATGTTACTCACGATATACACGCACATGTCACACATACCACTTGGAACGGAGGATAACCAAAGAAGGATGGAAGGACCAAGGGCCTTGTTCCCCCTTAAGGGAGACAAGGAAGTTTACCATGGGCTCACACACGTACAAAGAGATATACGAGCACGGAAATGGGTGAACCCGCCATACCCTAAGCACCGTAGTCCGCCTTTCCATCGACACCGCGTACACGTAAGAAGGGGCAACAGGTGGACGGGGTTATCCAGCTTATCCAGCTACAACGCCCGAAGTGATACCAGCACAGAAACGCCGGCTATATACACCGTGTATCATACAGACCATACTCCGTTTTCCTACAAAATCTGATTTTACTCTCGATCGTTTTGTACCAAGTGTCGCGCTCATCGTGGATTCAAGAACGAGAGAATCTTTTGGTACAGACGAGGAGAGGATATTTTCGGACTTTTGTCCGACATATAAAAAGTTTTATCACGATCTTGAGGAGTTTACATACGCCAGATCGACGAATGAAAAAACATCGGCTCTCGTCTCATTTTTCGAAATAATAAAATCGAAAATTGTATCGACAATTTTGGGATAGAAGGCATTGTTTGCCCTCGTCAGAATCTTTTTTTGCATCGAGCTTCAGTGAGATACAAATTTGACGGAAAGATTGAACGGTAATCCGTCGTGTACCGAGAAGCTGCAGGAGGACGTACGATTGAGATGAAAAAAATACATCTCGAATCAAGGTTCATCGATTGAACAAAATTTGTCGGAGAAATCTGCAACCGCCTTCGTTGAGGTCATCAAATGGCTTACGTAAGACGAAACGAAGAGATCTCATGGTTATATATATCAGATATGTAGACGAGCCTCTTGCAGACTCTTTTACGTCCCATAAGAGCGTCCTATATACAACACACGTATGTGTATATATACGTGATACAGTCTGTGATATTTGGCAATTGGATGACCCTTTCTGTCGCTTATCGTTACGTCATACAAATTCAGAATAAACTTGCCATTTAATTGATCAATTATTATCATACCCGCTCGGTCCAATTGCGTGTGCATCGGCAGCTTACGCGGAAGGAGATAAGAATCACGATTAAAATAGCGTACGAAGTTTGTCCATTTTGTTTTTCACGCAAATTTCATTCTCATTTGCGCAGCTCCTGCTTTTGACGGACATAATATCGCGGAATGCATTCAGGCGTCGCGTCACAGAGTTTGGAATAGTGCAAATTTTACATGTAAATGTATATGCACCTATATATTATATTATATACCACACATATTGCATATTGCAAACGCACAGGTTTGACGTATGGGCCGGATAGATGGATAACAATTATTTCGAACTCGCTTGGGGTGGTCAAACAGCGTGACCATGTGCGTAAGCCTCTCGAACCAGCGTCCTCGTCTTCTTCGTCGTCGACGTTGTCATCATCGTCAACGTCGACGACGAAATTCGTCCGGCGTTTTTCACCGTTCGTGTCTCCTCAAAAACTGTTTATTAACAAAAAACTACCATACTTTGCATCATTCAAATTGAAAATTACCAAAAATCCACGTGTTTCGAAAAGGAAACGATTGTCGAGCATAAAAAAACCAACCCGAAACTTAATTTAAACTCGCGTCCAGCTCAGTTTTAAATCTCTCTATTTTCGATCCCATTATTCTCGCACGCAGCCTCTTTCTCGGGGGAAAATCAAGGTATCTTCGAAAGCAGGGGGACCAAAGATTTCGGGTGAACGCGCGAGGGCGATTCGAGTTTCACCTCGTCTCGACACTTCCGGTTGAACGACCCGGAGTGAATTTTTCTGATCTTTCGGGTCTTTTCTTCTCCGGATCCGCGCGGGATGACACGCGATCGAGACGAGAGAACGCGAGATGAAAGGGAAGATGAGAGACGTGTATACGGGAGAGCAACGCGAGACGATCGAGTCTCCGTCCCTCTCTCTCGCTCTTTTTCGTTCCTTTTTCCTCCCTTTTGCCAATCTTGTCGCTCGCGTTGTGTCATCGTGTGGAGAACGCAGCTCAGGAGGCTAATGTACGTGCCACGACGCACACGTACGTAAAAACACGTGTAAAAAAATACTCCAAGATGCCGAGATATATAGGTGATATGGTTGATGGTTTCTGTTGGTCCGCGATTGCCTTTCCTCGCTTTTGCCAGTTTGCCGGGGCCACCGCCTATCTTGGCTCTCGTACGAGAGGCTCGTTGGAAAAAAGAAAAAAAAAATGTGAAAAAAAAAAAAACGTGCCAGGCGTCGCGTCGATTCTCGTGGTCGCCGTCACAGGAAGAAGGCAGGGGCACATCCGTATCGTGGTCAGAATCCGTGACCCCCCACATATACACGTATATATATTATAATGGAAAGGTGTATATATGTGTTTATATATGTACACGCTTACCCATATACATTCTTCGGAAACATAACCGACAATCGGTGAAAGAGCGAAGACACATGTATTGTACGATACACACACGCCCACGCGCCTATGCGAGATGGAGCGACGAGAGAACGCGCCAGGAAAATATGCGCGACTAGCTCGATATATGTGGAATATATTTTATTTTCATACGCATACGAATATGGGCTAATGGGATTCTAGTCGGGTGAAAAAGACCCTGAAAATCCCGCGAGTGTATGTCAAAATTTCGCTTTCCGAGGCAAGTACAATTTTCGAAATAATAATCGTTTATCGTTCGACGAACAAACGTTTTTT
Source organism: Heteropelma amictum (assembly GCA_959613375.1). Taxonomy (NCBI): domain Eukaryota; kingdom Metazoa; phylum Arthropoda; class Insecta; order Hymenoptera; family Ichneumonidae; genus Heteropelma; species Heteropelma amictum. The sequence continues at coordinate 13,244,648 of OY390727.1, forward strand.
TCAAACGATCACTCGTAAGACGTGCACCGGATCGATGTTTCCTTCGAATAGTACGAAAATTTCCTTGAGAGATAATTTTTTTTTTCCGATATCTCAATGGCTCACGTATGGATTTTTACGATCGAGGAATACAGACGGTATTTTATGTTTATATTCGTAGGTGATTAATTATTCTCGTAAATATTCATCCCTTTCATTTTTTTTTGGAGCTTTAATCTCTCTCTCTCTTGGACAATTTTTTTTTTTCATATTTTCCATAGGTAACAATCGTGGTTTTTTAATCAAGGATTATCCCTCGCCATTCGTTCTTTTTTCGTGTGCAACGCCCCATGTGTGGTTTGCGCTCGTGCATTTTTTTTTTTCTGAACACGGCTTTGGATTTCAATATGTGCATTCTAAAACGTTTCAACGCGGATTTTGCCATCACTCACGTTATCATTCCCTCGATTTGCAAATCTGTACTCGATTATACATATCGGATCACTCGGAAAATAATCGATATAAAATAGTGGAAATTTCAGAGAGCGAGCGCCACCTTTTCAAATTGAGCTAAAAATGATTCCCTTCGGCAGGTTTTTTTTCAATGTACGGAAACTTTTTTCTAAACTGAGTTAAAATACGTCTTAAATTCATGACATACGCTCAATGTTTTTCAATACCTTTCACTTTTCAATGGAATAATATATAATCGACGTATCTGCAGCGAGAGGATTCTGGAATTTCTCGCTTTCGTGTTTCGGGGTGGAATACGAGCAAGAAGGGTGCTGGCCAATTGGCCGTGTAATACCACAGGGCTAAAAAGGGGCTGCGAATGTTCTCCCTCACTTTTTTCTCGCTTCCTCCCCCTTGCTGCACTCGTCAACCCGTCCTTCTCTCATAACTGCACGCGTTGGTAATTCTCAATTTGATTCTGTAATGCTACTTGTTTCTCTTCCTCTCTCAAACAAATAACACACCCCCTTAACCGAAAATATCGCCAGACGTGCACCGAATTCTCACCCCTTTGAGTATAAGAATTTTTACTCTAGAATTTAAATTTAAAGGGATCCTACGATTATATAAATGGCTATAAACGACATTTTTATTTAAAAAAAAAAAGTAAAATAAAAATCGTCATACTTGCGATATTCTACTCCCCTAATAAAGGGTGATTTGAAATATTGTCAATTTTTCTCGCGGCGAGAAAACGTTGTCGTTCAGTCGTTATTGATTGATACTGACTCCCCCTAGCGAGGAAAAAGTTCCTTGAAATTTTTATCTTCGAAGAATATCGTGTGAGAAAAAATTCATTGTTCGATGAAAAGAAAGGAGGAGGCTGATGATTAGTTAACACTGCGGCGCAATCATGTATCAAGTGCGAGGAAAGGGAAGAGGAGGGCTGTATATTATATGGGCGGTGAGATGCGCGAACGGAGAAACGGATGATGTAAAGCGTAGAATTTCAAAAGACGATAGAAGCTGCAGTCCCCGGGTTTACTGTCCTCGGATTTTTTATTTTATCTCGGTGCAATAAATATGTCAGATACAAAGGATCGTACATGGGGACGTGTACACTCGTTACGCTTTCGAGCTAGCGCGTATTTCTTCGACTTTGCACACTTTTTTTCCTCCAATTATCGTCAAAAACGTATCGCCCGTTTGTTTTACATTTTTTTCACCATCCGTCTGTGGATCTCTCTGATGTTTTTTCTACTTTTTTTTTCATCAACGAGGAAAGTCGCGAATCTATCGAATCGTGCGAGCAAAAAGTCTCGAGATAGTCGAGAATAAATTGAAAAGCTGCGGAATTCTCGATCGCATTACGCATTTTCCGGTATACGATGTTGAATGATTAGAATGAAATACCGAGCTTTTTGTCGAACGAATTTTCGTTGGTTCTTTTTTCTTGTTATTACCTGGACTTGATCGGTTTTCGTGTTGGCAGCCACCCATGCTTCGGCAAAAGTCTCCATTGCGCTCTGAAAATCCATTCCCCTCTCAGGCCGAGGACCCAATTCAATTACCGTCCGCAGACTCGACGACCGGCGCAGCCATTTTTTCAAAATTCCTTTTTTCGAATCTTTCCCAGTTATTTTTCCTTTTTTTTTTATCACTTCACGAAGCTTTGGAAGCCCACTGGATGACTTTTCGTTCGTCTTGAAAAAGCAACTATTTTTCACAAAGCCACGTGATTTTGATTCTCTCGAGCCGTCACCGATTAATTGACTATGGATTCGTGATTGACTCTTTTTTTTTGATCATCGATTATTTACCGCATAGACACATTTTGAAAGATCAAGGGGCTCAATCCGTGAAATGTTTCATTAACCTTTGGTGATTCAGCGATGTGATCGACATCGTCGTACGTGCGACGAATTCTTTGAGCTTTGTCACGAAAATTGGCGGGAAAACCGTGGAAACTTTAACGCCGTCTAACAGCTCCGCGCTCCGGACACTCGTGACTTTTTTTCGCGCACAAATACGCCGATATCTCGGATCTCGAAAAAGTCTTTTTCTACCCTCGTAATTCTCACTTTTCCCATCACCGGAATAATCACTTTTTCATCGTTCGATCGAGCATCGTCCCGTTATCCCCTCCTAGCTTTTATCACGAAAAACACGATGCGATATAGAGTTTTTTTTTCAAACTGAGCGTCGATCGTACGAAAGAAACCAAAAATACGCGCTAACAGCATCGATGATTTTTTTTCCTCAAATGCACACAAATTTTCCCCACCGAAAACCAGCCTCCAATGTCCATCGACGTAGTATATTTGTCGGTATAATTCGACATGATTATTGAACTTTACGAAAATTACTCATCATCGACAGCGAAACGTTTGAAAAATCATGAATCTCCCTTGTTTTCGAAATTTCTCTCGCTTCCCATTTTCATCTCATATTCACAGTTCCTGTCGCCGAACCTGCGGCATTTATCTTCTTTCAACGTGAATCTCGCGTGTGACATATCAGAGAACAATCGCAAACCTCGACGTTGCGAGTTTCATCATTTTTTTTCACCTTATTTGTTTACTTTTTGAAATTATCCGACGATTATGCGATTATACGTTGCGTTTGATGAATTTTTATCGTTTTTTTTCCCTCCCGACTTTACCTTCGCGTTTCTATCTGAGATTTTCGAATTTGCGATAAATTCCTTCGGCATGAAACCCCGGAGAGAGAATTTTTCGTTTTTTTTTCTTGTAATTTTCGTCAACACGTGTGGGACGATACGCAGACGGCGGCGCTCGGTCCGCGACTGTGTGTGCCCGAGCGTCGCGGCGCTCGTTCTGCCCCTCCGACCGCCCTACCACTATCCATATACCGTCAATCCCCCTCCCCCCTCCCTCCCTCCTCCACTATATAACACCGTCTTTCTCGCGAACCTCTCCCGTGACGCTGAAGCACAGACTCCCCGCGGTCCAGCGTAGCTTCACCCCTCGAGCTTTATCATCCCTCTTTTGACCCCTCTCATCTTCATCCCGCGTTTATACACTCGCGCAGCATCTCTCACCTCTCCAACTACACTGGCTGACGATTCTCAGGTGTCCACCATCTTTTATTCAGCTTCCAATGAAGATTATCACCCAGATAAGAGATGTTCTCTTGGATATGGAGATTTATGAACTCTTTGATAAAAAAAATGGCGACGTTTATCAGGGAATCACGAGTTTTGCAGCAAATGGGAGGCTGTGTTGAAGGATGAAGTGGAAATGCATTTTTGCTTGACGAAAATCACGTCGAGTGTCATGAGAGAACGAAGGGCAGTGGAGTTTTCTTCTGACTAAAATAAAACGCTCTAAAAATGCATGTAATTGAGTAGTCTCGAACGTCAAGCCCTCGTGGTCCAGTGTAGCTTCACCCCTCGATCTCGATCATCCCCCTTTCGAGCCTTTTATCTTCATCCCGCGATTGTGTACTCGCGCAGCATCTCAACTCGTCAATTGTACGGAATGATGATCTTCAGGTGGTCACCCAGGTGGTTTTACGAATCTCGTGCATGTCTCGAGGGATTCAATTTATTCCTGTCAAAACTTACGAAAATACGGTTCACGTTGGAGAACGCAAAAATGGACGTCTCCGATTCCTCGACTTTCTTTGATTTTCATTCGATTTTCATTGAGATGCTCGTTGAATTTTTCTACAACGTTGAACAGCCTGTAAAATTCAAACTCTCGTATCCACTGCGTTCTCGCATGTTTCTCGCATCGCAGATTCTCCCTCTTGGAGTCGTACGGAATCCAACCCCTCCGCGTTGCATCCCCTACGTTCGTATCTCTGACCGACAGCGAAGAGGTCCCTCTCTTCCTCTATCACCCCCCTACCCTGCCTCTACCCTGTAAGTGCATACCCTGAGAATCCAGAGGAGATGGAAAACGAGAGCACGAGAGGGTGTGTCCTCCACTCGGTGAAATAAGGCGCAGCGAGTGCGCTTACAACCCTCGTATAACCGAAAGGAGAGGGTGGCGAATGTTGCATCGGTGCAGTTATTCGACGAGGTTTATTATTGATACACTCGTTCGTTAAATTCTCTCGAATGCACGAGCTTAAACGTCTCGGAGATTTGTACAAAATTCTCGTGACTCTCGAAAAAACAAATCCTTTTCATCGGTAAAAATCATTTTTAGATCGAAAATTTACGCTTGCTTTGGAAGCGTTCGTTGCTGCTGATCGATAGTCTATCGATATTGTATCAATGATTTTTTTTTACCAATGATTTCTTTTCATTGATGAGAGAATCAGGCTTTGATGAATAAATTCATTCATGGCCGGAAAAAATGAATTTCGAGAACGGTTTGCTCGTCGACTATCGCTTCATTCCCGTTTCCGGCGAATGGTTCACGATTATTTTTTTGCTTCCGAACTGATTTTACACTGGTTCAGATTAGCTCTTGCCAGAGACCGTACGACGATTTCCGCTCGGCCAAATCTTCGTACGCCTTTTTTCCTGCTTCTATTTCCGATAATCATGATACTACACTCCATGCATCCGAACAATTCCAGAGAAATACAGTATAGTCTCGACAGCCATGCTCGGTCGTTGAATTCATTATTTTCTTCTTTCTAAAAAAACCTACTAGTTTATTTATCATTTATTTCATCTATTTATTACGGGAATTGTTGGTATTTATCGTCTTGAATCAAGACTGCAAATGTTGACAATTTTCGTAGTCCATAAACAAAAAGAATTTACAAATCCTTAGATATTACGAAATCTGTTGGAAAAAATTGAAAAAAATTTAACATTTTATTTTCGATGCATTTTCTTTGTCGAAAGAAAATTTTTTCGAAACAATATTTAACAATATCGAATTCGTTTAGACATTTTCGAACTCCCAAGAGACCTGCACTGCCTCGTCACGTTACACAGTGATCGAAACAACGAGGATAAAATATAACGCGTATCCGACGGATACAGCGTTTCACACTCGACGCAAATCCCATTTCACACACTTTGGATTCCGCCATTTCGCTCGAAGGAGCTGGTAAAAGCTAAATCCTCCTTTTTTTTTAGCTGGTAAGGCTAAAAAATAGACGGAAGAAACAGAATGTTGAATATCTTTCGAAAAATTTTATTGATATTTGGCGGGAAGTTACAAAAGGTATCTGGATAATATTCAGGAAGAGAGAATTGGAGGACAGCAGGGGAAGACTTTTGACAATATCTTACAAAATATAAAGACAAAATTCCCAAAATTGAATTCAAATAAAATTTTTTTCGTATTATTTATCCTATAATTTTATTTAATATTCATCGTGAAAATACGCAAACTTAAAAGGATTAAAGTCTGTTAAATATCAACGGAAGAATTTTCACGAAGGACTTTGAATTTCATTTTAGAGGAATCGAAAAGAAAAATAATAACGACAAAATACAAAATGATATTTCGAAAAAAAAAGAAGATATTCCCGACTGCAAGTTTCTCCAAACAGAGGTCATCCGAAGCTGAGCTTTCACGGAGACTCTCGCAGCATCCCTCTCTTCTTCATCCCCTAGAATCCTCTCTGACATCCCTTCTTCCAGAGACTCCGCAATGATCCTCGCGGAGTTCCGAGAGGGAGAACGCGAGGTCAAAAGTGGAGGTGGTAGGAAATATCTCGTGGACCAAAGACGGAGCAAAGTACCGACTGCATCCAAGTCGGCTGGGCGATGCAACACCATGGGCGAGACTGGGAGTGGGGAAGGTAAGAGAAAAGCTCTCCAAGAGGGGTTTCCTCTCAAACTCTCCCTCTTTTTATCTCCATTTTTCTCTGCAAAGTAACAGCATCACGAGAGAGATGAACAGAGAGGATTTTGGATGCAATCTGTGTGCAAAGCTCACTATGGAAGTTGATGCTCCATGTGGCGTTACGATAGCGTGCTTTTGGTCCTGGGAAAACGAGAGACGGAGATCCTGTTTCAGCACAGAACGCAGGACGAGTTGCTCTGGAGTTTGCGCCAACTTGTGCAGCACCAGATGTATACATCGGTATGCATTTGTATGAGTGATTCGATTTAAAATCGGCATAAAATGTTGACAGATTATTGAAACAAAAAACAACAAATATATCCCAAACTCGAAAAGATTGTACGAGAGGAATAAGAATAATTCCTAGAGAATTCAGAAAACTTACATTTTCTCTCCTTTTCAAATTTATTTGTTCATCTCGTTAATAAACTTTGCATACATCCGTAAAGACCATTTATCAAGGTTATCAATGAGCAATGACAATCGTCACTTGATAGAGATTAACGACGTTGTTATCGCGGAGAAACATTGCTCGAACTTGAAATTTAATTGTTTATAGAACAAAATAATAATTAAATGAAATAATAAAATTGAGGCAGACGGCCTCGTGCAGGATGCACCAATACGCGTGAGAGGATTGTATCGTTGACGTTTTGCAGCGAGCATTTGAGAAGTTTAGGCCCGAGAAGGATGAGAGTATCAAGGATGCTGAGATGAGACGAAGATGAAGGCAACGAGGAGCAACGAGGGAGAGAAAACGAGGGACCAAGAAGATAGTCGAGTCAGAGAGGGAAGCTGAGGATATCGCGAAGCTTCTCGGGGCGTGTCGCCGAGGCGTTTCCGAACCGAGCTTGCGGGCGGAGCTTTCCCGGACCGCCTTCGACCCTTCTTTTCCATGAGAAAAGCTTTTGATACTTTTTCACGAGGGGATGGTTTCCGGGAAGAGAAATATTCCACGTTTTTCTTTTCCCTCGTACTTCTTTTTCCACCCCCGACCTTCCGTATCCTCTGCTACACCCGCATCTTTTTCCTCGCTCGCTCCTTTCCTCTTCCCCGTTCCCCAATTCCACTTAACCCTTCGGTTAATATCAGAGAGAGAGCTTTCAGCTTCGAGCTCAGTTTCCATCATGTATTTGCCCTTTTAATACCTTCGATGTTCTTTGCGATACTCCCGGAGCTCCGAATGTTCTTTTCCAAGCAGGTTTTTCTTCGACAACAATCGAGACAACATTTCGATCCGGAAAACTTGGAAATTTCGGTAAAAAGGGGTGGCTTTTCGGTTCCCTCCGTTTCGATTTTTCAAGCAGACGTTCGTTTGGATTTTGACGTTTCTAGGGCTGCAACTCGATGACTTTTTTCTCTCATCCCTCTTCTTTCCTTCGCTTTCATCCCCTCTGCAGAATTTCGCCCAGGTGCGCGGCTATGCGTCGTTTTATCGCGAGTCCCGGAATCCTTGCCCGCCCATCCTACCCGTCTTCTCCCAACCACCGATGGGCACCAACGAATAGCGTGAAACCGTGCGAGATATCCCGAGATTCCTCTCCTCTCACTCTGTGTGCTCCCCTCTCTCCCGCTTCCTGAAAATTTCTTCCTGCCAAGCCGGGAACGTGGAATTCCGCACCAGAGGGAGTCTCGAAGTGAACGCAAAATGTGAGATAGAAAGGAAGTGGTATATAATATACATGTACGTGTATAAACGTATATAAGGAGGAGTAAGTCGAGGGTAACGTATGCCCGGAGCTAATTTGCCGGGGGCTTCCGCGAAAATTACGAGCATCCCGCCTGATGCATCCGAATATCCTCGTCTACTGTACTCTGATCTCTCTTCGTCTCCCTTCCTCTCGCTTTTCCCACAGCTTCAGCAAGATCGTTTGGCTGCAGATACTTACGCGAGATGCAGCACATTACGAATAACTCTCTGCGCGAGAGAAATATATTGCCCTTCGAGAAAAAGGAGGGTGTAATCCGTGGCGCAAGAGTATTTAACAGGAGATGTCCTTTTTCCTACAGAAGAGTCGGACGAAACGTCATCTCGAACAGTTTCGCGAAATTCTCATCAGAAAGATCTCAAGATGCAAGACTGAACGTAAAAATGTTCAGTCGGCGCCTGACGTTAGGCAACCAAAACTACTCGCGTGCGAAAATCATCGAATTTCAGCAGAGATCTCGCGATGAAATTTTTCTCGCGACGATTTAATTTCATCGATTTATGGCAATTGGAAAAACATTCGTATTCTCGTGTGTACTTTTTTAGCAAAATGTAAATTCTCGAGAGGAAACAAGTGGAAAGTGTCTTCGGGCGACTTTATCCATTTCGCTGCTCGATATTTAACGAAATTCGTATGCGCGTCGCGGAATTTTCTTTTTTATTTCTTTCTTACAATAATGTATATATTGTGTATTAAAACATATTGAAGCTCGGGGAGAAAAATCGGTATGAGGGAAAGGACGAGAGGCCAACGCGAAATCTCTGCTCGTGTATAACCATGTGTGCCACGAGTGGCAAGGTATATCGCTCTCCCGCCTGTGACACAAATTGAAAACCATTCAGCGAATCTCCCCGTCGTTCCAAGTGTTAATAAATTCAACTTTACGAGGGAGTTTTCTCCGATAGAAAGAGCGGGATTGAAAACGATATTCGCGAGGAGAGAGCCGCAGAGAAGCTGCACACGTTACGAATCTGCTACAACACTTCCTCTCGTACGGTTCACCGTCCCTCATCTTTGGGTAAAGCACCCCAACTGAAGTGTATTCGTACACGTAAATAATACAAACCATCATCTACTTCCGCCCTCTCGATCGTTTTCTCTGCCACGATCGTGTTCAAAAGCTTCAAAAACAAGTAAAACATCGATTATTTCGTTATTTACGCAAATTTATCATTTTTTTCACAATTATACACTGTGAGGCTTGGATAATCTCAAAATAGTGGGATTTCTGTTGAAAAAAATGACGTACTCCCTTCTGGCATCGTGAATAATCTTGAGAGGCCACAATCGTTTTCAAAAGCTTCAGTAACAAGTAAAACATCGATTATTTCGTTATTTACGCGAATTTATCATTTTTTTCACAATTATACACTGTGAGGCTTGGATAATCTCAAAATAGTGGGATTTCCGTTGAAAAAAAATAAGGTGCTCCCTTCTGGCATCGTGAATAATCTTGAGAGGATTTAAACAAGCTCGTGAGAGAAGAAAAATGTATTTCCTGATGGAATTTCCATTACCTCTCAGGAGTAAGGAGATCGACTTTGAAAAACAGACAAACACACGAGTCCCATCATGCAATGCGATCCCTCAGAGTCACTTTGATCTTAAGCGATAAACACACTACTCTGTTTTTTCCCTCTGTCTCCTCCCCCCTTCCCCTGCACGTATGTTACTTTGCGAATTCTAACTCGACGAGGTTTTCGAAGCATCGAAACAAGGGAGCTCTCGTCGCTTTCCCAGGTAATCCCACAAGTCGTGTGATTCCCTTTGAGGGTGGTATGATAACGAATTAAAGGCGAGTGTACAGCTGAGAAAATGCAATTCAAAGGCCGAGCAAAGATGGCTTATCAAAATTTATACAAAAAGCGTTGGGCAAAAAACGAAAAATCGCAAGAATCACGTCACTTCATGCGAAAAATAAAAATACTCGTATTCTTTATTTAATTTTTCATTCGCACGAGTTATTTCCGAAACGAAACAAAAATGTCGTTTGCGACAATCATAATAAGCATTGCAGAGTGAACCCGTGCATATATGGGGGTGAAACCTTGCTGAGGACCTTTGGAAATATAGAAAATGATGAAACTGTAGCTCAAAGGCAGGTTCAACGTTTTGAAATTTGGATTAGGACTTACCGCCTGTCGTCGAAGGGTTGCTCGGGTACCTTTGGCGGATATATTCCACGTCAGGAATATATATGCATATAGGGACACTTGTATGTGTTTATATCGACCTTGAACATCCCTTCGATGCCGCATCTTCCACAAATTCCATCTCAAACGCATGTGTTTCCGCCTCGACGCACATATGCTGTCTCCACCGGAATTATCGTTACTTATAAAGTATATATATGACATACATATTACATAAGCATCATAATTCGAAATTTCGGTATATATTTAATCCGGAAATACATGGACAAGTTTGGCGAAAGCTTCGAACTTGTAATCGCTCCATAAACCGCTATTACGAGCTTTTATCAAAAGCGTCAACGTCAAGCTGATCAAACGGACGGTAATTTTTGCAAAATTTCTCTCAGATCGACGATTCCATTTTGTCACAATGATGAAATTTCCGAAAAATCGAGTTATGAACGAATTATCGTGAAAATGAAAGACTGAAATTCTTTCGCAATTATTTAGCATTTTTGAGAATAATTTATTCATCTCGGAGCATACGGAAATACAGAAATGTCAGTTGAATTACGTTTTTTTTTGAGGAAAATCCAAAATCGTTCAAAAGAGCGTCTTTGTACTTTAACAAATGTTTAACGAGTGCTCCGGAATTTGTAGCACTTTAAACGCGCCATAGATCTTGGGAACGTTACCAGCAGATTAATTGCGAGTGTATGCCGGCAATTGGCCTGAATCGGTGGCTCCTCGTAGATAAGTGTGCTCGCCGCCGGCGAGTTAAGTGCAACGAATGGGCACCCGGTACACCGTAAGATATTGCGGGGTAAGGCGGGGGTAAGTTTCTCAAGGGGTGGTCTTTGTGTAACACATACATTTATATCTGTACGTCAGAAGCTGCGTTTGCTCTCGCGTTCTGCTCGCCTTTATTCCTTCCCTCGTAATCGCATACTTTTCTCTCCCTCTCGCCGTACACCAAACGTGTATACCCCGTAACGCATAGCCGTCAGGGTCGCATAATAATTCAGAAATTTGCATGTACGCGGGCTAACTCTTCAAGTAGGTTATCTATGCTGGCAAGTTTTCTCTTCTTGATATATAACGCGTTTCTGCTCTCCTCCGCTCTCCTCAGACGCGCATAGAGAAGCAACCACTGTGGAAAAGCGTTTACTTTCCTACCCTCCGCGACGTTATTCCACCGGCACTGCGCTTTTCTCCGCGGTCTTCTCCATCCCTTATTCTCCTGTATTCTAATCACCGTTATTCCACGATGTTGTAGTCAGTTGAGCGTAGTATATCACGGGCTCTCGAGGTAACTTGCGCAACTCTCGCCCTGCCTTACGAAAGAGCATACTGCACTGCTGATAAAGGGGGTGAAGGGGGTTGAGAACACGGGAGATGCAGAGGGATGACGTGTAATGCAGCGTGTAAATCGAGCGTCGTATATAATCGCCCGAGGATGTTCGTTCGGAAGTATTTTACGTTTGAAAATTTTTATTCAATTTTCAAAAATGCTTCTCGAGGGAAGAAAATATATTCGGTACCCTCGATACAATTTTTCAGGCAAATACACCTGCTCTGTCGCGGGCGAGAGATGCATTTTTGGTACACGAGGGTAAAAGAGATTTTTTCACCACCCCTTCACCCCTCTTTGACGGTTCGTTGCATCCATTCGTCACTTTCGTCGTCCCTCCGTGTACTGTATATGCGGGTAAAAATACATCCCCACGTTTCTCTCGCAAAAAGAATTCCCGCATCATTTTATTACCCGCGTCTCAACTCTTTCGTTCGACGCGAGCAAGAAGCTTTTCCATCGGTAATTGGCCTAATTGTCCATGCAATATCAGGCGGCAATGAAGCTCCTCGTGGCTAATTAAGTTCGCGAGAGAGAGAGAGACGGAGATGGACCAGACGATGATGCAGATGCGAATGGTTGTAGCAAGCAAGGGAGGAGAGACGGAAAGAGCAAAGGAGAAAGACACCGGAGGATGGGCATCCCCATGTCGGGGATGGTCCTCTTCGTTTCTGCTCGCCATCCCTTCCTTCACTCATCCCTTACCTATGGCTCGCAGGACACAAAGCTCTTGACTAACTGAATTTTCTTCAGCAGTACCGAGGAGGCGTCCATCAAAGATCATGTTCTCCATACAGCGTAGTAAGTCTATACACGACGACAAGGGTGGGACTCTCAAGGACATTCCGTTCTTGCGAGAGAACGATCCACGCTGAGATGTTATACAGGAAGCTCGTTGGTTATCAATCATGAATATATGTCTATATATGTACACATACATGAATCATATACATATATACCCCCGTCTTGGTGTGGATCCAGCATTTCCAACAACGCCGAAGGGTGAACCCCAGAATGTGGGACATGGAAGAGACGCCACGATGAGGCCCCTCGCGCAGACATAACCGAGATGTGCCCGCCTTGTCGTCGTCGTTGACGACATCGCCGATCTCATCGCTGTATGTATCATTTTGTCCCCGATATAAGGTATCCGATACAACGTCGTCTATACTCGACGATCCGAGCTACCATTCTCCATACCCCAAAACGCATCTAGACTCTCCGTTATATATATCGGCTGTACGCGATAAGTAATTCACTTACTGCCTTACCCAAGCACGATATTGAGTTAACCCTTCGTTCTGCGAGCCCACGCGGTCCAGGACTCACTTTCTGTGTCTCCATTTAGCCTCGGAAAACATGGGTTTTGCCGGCGTTGCCTACCCATCGAGCCAACTCTCTCCGGATTCCCTTCGCCTCTCATCCCTCAAAACGTTTCGCATAACCATACCTCCACTACCCTCTCGTCGATATTAAAACCTTCCATCAGCTATACTCGCTTCGATATTTTGTTACGGAACATAACCGACTCGTACACACGCACACGTGCTCGTGCGACCCGACTCTGTCTATGTTTCGGTCCCTTGTGAACTTTGCTCTCGTCGAAAAAGTCGAGGGTCAAGCCCGATGGTATTTATCGAGGAGAATTTTCATCCGTTCGGGTCAACTCTGGACCAATCGCTCGTATTATGAAACAGGATTTTCGCACGGACGTGGTCGTAATTTAATCAACCCCCGTGTGTTTCAGAAAATTTGATTACCTTTTGACAACGCTGTTTCTTTTTTACCTCTCGTGGACTTTGTGTTTTTCATCCATTTTCAGTGACGATACAGTATTTTCAATGCGTTATTTTACCGGCGTGGAGTCACTTTTTATTTGCCGAAGAATCGGACAAAATTCCAAAGCGTCGCAGATGGGCAAAGTTCGTATCAATCTACGGAGAAATTTCTCAGCGATTGAACGAGAGGACGGTGGACCTGCAGCATCCATAGTGAAGGATTGATATTAGGTGGAAACCCAAGAATCCTCGAGTAAGACCACTTAGGAGCTGGAGCACCAAGTGGACTTGCCGTCTTCTTTCCCCTTTGGCAAAGCTTAGGTCCACCCTCAAAGTGGCCATTACGTGAGGAGTCTGGGTAGCCACCCTCTGTGTGGTCATCTTGCAATTCCTATATACATATATATATATACATATTTCGATATATATGTGTACACAGTCTCTCGTCCTCTGCGACCATGAAGTTCCGGAAATCAGCGACCGCTACCCGCAACTCGTTTCCGCTTTCCAATTAATGCGCATCCAAGGTTATATACATCTTTATATACATTTATGTACAATATACATAGATATCTATGTGCGATTTATTTCATAATGTCGAATTTCCGAATTATGCTTCTCAAGTTAGTCAGTCACGTCTTGCTATTTCCACGGGATGCTCTATCCACAAACCTGCCATCACCGATGGTCCAGAGGGATTCAGTGGTGCCTTTTACCAGGCTCACCTTCGAGTTCTCCAATTAAGGGTATCGATGCCCGCGATGGGGATGCGACCATGCATAAAGATGTATCTGCTTGATGTTTCCGACTGGCCAGCATCCGATGACGGGTTCGTGATTTATCGGTGGTACTTTGGCGAGATGTAATTGCACAAAATTGTGGAAACCATCGAAAATGATGATTTTCGAAACGTCGGAATTCCTCTCGAAGGACACTGTTACGAGGAGAAGGAGATTTACACGAGGACAATAGTTTATGAGAAAATTATATGATCTTTATAGCAAAAAAAAAATGGCGCAAGTGGGACAAGGAAAACGAAGAGCCCGGACGTTTAAAGAATTAAAGTATCTAACGCGAAAGAAAAGTCGGTGTATGGCGGCTTTTTCAAGCTCGGAAGTGGGGAGGAACGGTTTGGAAAGCGAAGCATTGTCTGCTCTTAAGCCTGGCATTCAGTGGCCTCTCCTCTTCTTCGCAGCATCTCCCGTTTTTTTTTTTTTTTCCTCGGTACCAAGCGGAATAACCGAACATTCTCTCTCTCCGGCGAGTATAAATTGCGAAAGAAGAGGATCGGTCGGACTCCTCGGCGATGGCAAGAGAGGAAGAAGCGGAAGAAGCGCGAGGGATTGAGAATGAGGGAGGCTAGGTGAGCGGCGCTGTATGAGAAAAGACAGCACCGAAAGAGATGACACGAAGGAGAAAGAAAGTAGAACAATCTCTCCTGCTGGCGGCAGAGGGATCGAGAAACGAGGAAGAAATAAGAAATTAAGAGAGTAGTCTTAGAGAGAATAAAGCTAAGAATTAAGACGGCTGTGGATGGAGAAACGAAAGAGAAAGAAGGGGAAGAATATAAACTGGGTACAGAGAGAATATCAGAGGGGGCGGGCAGGGGTGAGAAGGGGGCTTCAAGCCGAATGAGGGAATCAGAGAAACCTCTCCAACAGGCAGCATCCGCAGGAGCATCAGGACGAGTAAAGCAACTCGCTTCGCGCTGGGGCTTAAGTCCTTCGAGGATTCTTACTTGCGCGTCATTTAACAAAACAATTAGAAGTTAACCCCTTTTCCTTCCATGTTTCACGGTGCTTTCTTTCGAATCGCCATCGACCGCGCTCTCTTGTCGTTTCCCGGGGAATGAAAGGACTCTTGGAGGGAGCTACAATATCCAGTACCCGCCTGGCTAGCTATCCTGGCTAGCGCGGAGCTATCGCAGATGCAATACACTCACACGCGCGATCGCACGATCGTAAAATATTTAAAAATAATAAAATAAAAAATATTTCCTTCGCTGGTCCATGAAGGTAGGAACATCCTGTGAGAAAGTAGAAATATTAAAAAACAGGCCAGACAGGCGTATTACGAGAAGAAATTTGACGAGTCGTCAAAAGGCCCGGTACCGCGCATCTCGATCGTAGGGTGGCGAACACTCAAAGGGGTTGGAAAAATATGCATGTCTGTACGTATAAACGGCGTGTACCATAGAGGAGCTGGAAAAAGGGCGAGCGAAAAGGAATTTTTCCACCAATTATCGATAGGAAAGAGCCGCCTTTTGATCTCCCGCTAAGTATATATTCCTCGTGGTTTCTCTGTTGATTTTTCAAAACTCTCCGTCTCATTTTCATCCTGCTCTCTTATTTTCATTGGTAAAGTAAATAAAAAAATTAAATATCCGAGAACTTTTGAGGCTTGCACACATATTTATGTATAGTATACTTTATGAATTTTTTTTTTCGTTCATTTTCTTCGTCTGATGTTTCTGTCGCAAAAGAAGGATCCTCCGCTCGTCCCCAATGGAGAAATAAAATAGAGGCATCCACGTTTTTATGAGAAAAAAAAAATTACGCAAAAGAGAACTCTGTACTCTTTCAGTATCTTCTTCCTCCCAGCTTCTTTTTCTCTTTATTTGTCTCTTGCTCTTCTTTCTGTTATTTCTTCATTCATTCGATTTCGCACGGTAAATTGCTAATGTCCCTTGCACGACGTACCCTCGCTCTCAAAGAGATCGTGAGCTTTCGATCGAAGTGAAAAGAGAACGAATTTGTGCCCACCTTTGATTCGACGACGAAGCGAATTTTCTTTACGAGTATTCTGGACGCGAAAAAAAAGATCTTGATTCGCGAAATAGAAAAGGTGCTCTCGGCCAAAGAGTGTACGATATAAAAAGCTTTAAAAAATCGCTGTCGTGTCGCTCACGCACGATCGATCGAAGAATCTTTGAGTCCTCACAAGAAAAATGGAAGAGCGATATTAATATTTTTTTGTACCCGTCTGATGCATGTTGATCTCGGAAAAAAAGACTTATTAGACGAGAAATTTTCATACCGGAAACATATGGAAGAGGCTCCAGGATCGTCGAGGAGAGATGAAATAAAAAATGGGAAGATGACGAGCGACGAGATTAATACGTATATAGTAAAGGCGAAAGGTCGATTCATCAAGATTTCCGATTCATAAAAGACTTCTAATCCTTAGTCGCCACTCTTGGGCTTTGATTATATATGTATACCCAGGCTGTATACAGTCCGGATGGGTCTTCGGCTATTGTCATGGTAATTATCGAGCCACCCCTTGTAACAACCCCCAACTTCCTCTCTTTCTTACTCTCGTCTTGAACCCCTTCTTTCCTGGAGGTCTTTAAAGAAAATTCGCGTTATTTTTCATCCCCCAGCCTCATCCTGGACCGAACAAAGGCGCAAGCAAACGGCGGCTCGACGAACTAGCGAGACAACTTTGTCATTTTGTCTTCTTTCGTAAAACGATCGTCATCTTTTAGTACGAAAAAAAAACAAGATAAAAATCCTCTCGGATTTTGCTCATCCCCCGCGCGATATTTTGACATTCCGCTTGGAATTTCCGTGCCGTATCTCGTGGCATGAGCTCTCGTTTGACAAAAATCGAACGGGGCTCGAACACTTTGAGCATAACAGTTCAGGCTGCACCCCTATGTTCAAAAACATCCCCCTTCCTTCCCCTCATCCGCACACGCGTGCTTTATGGGGTGGTTCTCGTTCGAGAGTCGGATGAAATCTCGCGGACGTTGGCTTTTTAGCCGCGCTCCACGCGCTCCCACTATGACGAAAGTGGTCCAGGGTATATCTATCTCGTTGACAGTTTGTCCGTATAGTATATACGTTCTGTGCATCGAGCTCGCGCAAAAGCACATCATCGCTGAGAGGTTCCCCGATCGACACTCTCCACATGACCAGCCAGCTCTGTATGCGAGATTAATTTCATTATGAATGTTGGCGCAACACTCGAGATCCACCGACGGTCAAACATCCTCGACGTTATATTAACAGTTTAAAGGGTTATTACGGTACGAAACGTCGAGCGACGAGACGAAATCGCAGTCACTCTTCCCGTGCATTCCCGCTCGAAAATTACCCACTTTTCTCCAAACAAAATCATCGCTCTGATCCCCTGGATGCTGCTCCACGATGATGATTATCTCGATTTTCATTCGATCGTACGGAGAAAAAGAGATTTCATCCCGAAAGTGTGTTGGCTCTGGCATCGGGAGGAACGATGTTCATGGACATCTGCTGGATCAACAATCGGGCACGATTTTTCCAGAGATCGAGGATTTTATCCTCTTACATTTCTTATTGACTGATGATGATGTATACATGGTCCATACATGTATATACGTATACGTATTGCATGAACGTTCCTTGTGGGAAAAATCTCCAGAGTCGAAGACGAGGAATCACGATTGTTGGCCGTTTCGAAGGGGGGAGGAAAAAAATTACTCTCCACGCCCTCTTTCTCTGTATTGTATCTACTAATAAAGACGATCTTGGCTCGCGAGGGCGAGTATATATATTAATATATCAGTATATATGTATATAAAAACATATAAAGGACGAGGATCGTTTCTCGGTGCGGCGTAAAATAGGAGGGATTAGTTTTCTACGGGAGCGCTGTCGGGGCTTAGGGCATTGATGAGGTTTTTAAATGGGTTCTTCTTTGATGGCGGAGCGAGTGTGCCTTCTACCCTCCTCTCCTACCTTCTCCTCCTCCTCCTCCTCTTCTTCTTCTTCTTCTTCTTCTTTCTTCTTATTCCGAGGCAAGGGATGCTGTGGCCGGTGCGAGTTCTCGCTCCCGGAAGGAGAACCGTGCAAGCCTTCCGAGCTACCGAACCACCCCTCGCGCTTTCCTCCTCATATCTTCCAAGGGTAAAGGGACGATATATTTACCGGGGGGATTAAAAAATCGAGAGAAAAATTAAGTGTTACGGGGCTCTCGGCGGGCTCTCGCTATCCATTGGCCTTTCTCGCTCGACCCCGCTACCGTTTCTATACCGACTTAATTCGATGTAATCCTATGCTAAGATTTTCAACCCCTCCGCATCTCGAGAAACATCCTCATCTTTTTCCGACGACCCCGTTAACATTTTCTTTTTCTTTTTTTCATTTAATTCCTTTATTCTTCCACTCGTCTGGCCGTATATATACACCAACATTTTTGTATCGATAAAACCTCCGCTGTTCACCGTTTTTCGAGCAGAAGGAATATGAAAAAGCAGGCAAAAATACAGAAATCGTTTGTACGAAATTTTTCCTCTTAGTTTTACAACTCTGGTGATCAATGATGCGCGTCATTGATTTTATCAATATGTTTATACGTATGTGTCTTTATTCGTGTGTCTGTTGGCGATACAAATATTTAGATGGCAAGTTTGAGGCCGTCGAGGAAATGGCACGGGCTCTCTGTCTCTGTCTCTCGTTATGCGCCAGTCGACGTTATTAGTAAATTAACTGACATCAAAGAAAATTTGTGCTATGGTCACTTACTCTTGCTAATGGAAAGGATCCGTGACCTTTCCGATGGTATATATATATATATATATATGTAAATGTATAAAAACGTGTACGTGATGATTTCCGTTTTTACTCTGCAAACGAAGATGAAGTACGCAGGAAAAGGCACATATTTGATCTCGAGAAATTGCAGAGGACCGCAGAATTTTTTCGAGTCTGCGATACACTCAAGGAGCATTCCACGCAAAAAGTAATGGTCCCCTGCGTGCAACATTTTTTTTCTTTCATACGAATTTAATTGTTCACAATCTAGATTCAAGATTTTCAATGCCTGTTGACAATTAAAAAAATTTTTTTGATCGACAAATGATTCCTTTGAGCTTCTCAAACGTGGCAGAACGACGATATTCGTTAATTTGGAAAAAACACAGACGCTATATATTTTTCTCATCGTCTCGATCGCACTCGCTTTATTTCACCGAGGAATCTCGGATGCTTTCTTTGCTCTTTTTTTTTTTACTGTGGACGCGACGGACTAAATTTTGCACGTTAAGCTCTCGGTGTAATCCCACCCTTAATATTCAAAAACGTGATCGTCCTGCCAAGTGTTCGAAGCCGAAGCCTCGCGAGCGAAGCGGGCCAAGGAGGAAGAGAACGCGAAAGAGCGACTCTCCACGAGTCCGAGAGAGCCCCGGGCTTTTCATATGCTAATTGGCATTCGTCATTTTCTTACGGCAAACGACTTAAGTGAGCTTAAGGTAACTCCTTTCGGAGATATGGACGAAGGAGCTGAGAGAAACGGCGAACGGTACACCATATATTACACTTTCTCATTTTTTCCCTTCCCCCCTTTAACTTTCCCTCGAAATTGGAGATTTCGCTGTTTGCCAATGTTAAATTGGAACAAAACGCCATGCGGAATTGTCATTTAAGCGGAATTATCGCCGAGACGGTTTCGCGTCATTCCGTGATACACGAGAAATTAAACAAAAATATCGCGATACTTTCGAAAAAAAAAACAAAAATCGCTCACGAAATTAATGAGAATTTCATGTCAAATCATGTTTTTCCGCTTACTTTTCATTGAAAAATTGGAGAATTTGAAACTAATTGATTATGCAAAGCCAATTTATCGAATCGTCATTCGATTGGACGAGCGAATGACGAATCGTTCGATCGATTTTATCTTCAACGAAAATCGGTGTTTCCAACATTCTCGATCATGTTTTTCGGCTCTGTTCGACGAGCAACAAAACAGTATCGCAGTCACACCTCGAAATCTATGCCCGATGAGCCCGTTTTTTTCTCCGAGCGACGAGCTGCTTCACGCAAAAGTTCGACATGAGTAATACGCCTCTCGTGATGGAGCTCACACGCAGAGCTCTCTGAGACTTTTTTGTTTTTTCTTCGGCTCTTTTATCGTCGAGATATCTCGAAGTCCATATCTGTAGTGAGATAACGCGGACTAACATGCCCGGTTAAAGCCTGCATCGTCGACGTTCACACCGGTTCGTGGTCTCGCCTCGAATCAGTACGTGGAGTAAAATTACTCTCGGGATATAATCGTGTCACTGCGAGGTGTGGTGTGAGTACATCTCGAAACAACGAAATTGCGGTGTATTTCCCATCGATTACCATGTATCGTGGCTTGAAAAACGTTGATAATAAATACAAACGCGAATATTGAGGTGAAATTATTCGTCAATTGCAGTGGTTGATAAAAAAAATCGAGCGAAACGAGACGGTGAGTAAATGTAATGCAAGAGTACGGATTGATTACGTTGAGGCTTGGATACAATTTTCAATAAATTATGACTGAGGGAAAAAGAGATTGTTGTTACAGTTCGTTCGTGGCGATTCTTTGGCGAATTCTCCAGCGTGTTATTATCGATCGTTTGACGCGTTACGATATCAATTTTTGCAGTGAAGCGTCGCTTCGTGGATATGATTCACGAGTTGATAACACGCGGCGTGACTGATTCGCGAAAGAATCTTTAAAGTACTGCCGCGTTCTCGCGTCATTTAACGAGGCGGATTCGTGTTTTCGTTTATATTCGTTTTATTAATCCACTTGGAGAATCGAAGCAACGGAATTTACGGTGTTATGAGGTAAATGACCCGATTGTCGTCTGAGCCCCTCCTACGTCACGAAATACTCGAGCCACGCTCTAGTATCGCGTCCCACCTTAATACGACTGTGTTGTTACTTCAAAAAACTCGTATATTCGTTATCTTTTGTTGAAAATTACGCCTACCAACCGACACCTTTTTGGGAAATTCGTTCGATTCATTTCACGACAGAAATATCATTTTTTACTTTTTCGATTATTTGATTAATATCAGAGAGACGAAATACGAAATAAATAAATGGGCAATAATGGGAAACTGTCGATTTTCTTTTTCTTTTTTCTCTTGTCAAGCCTTTGAAGCAACGCTGATGGCTATAGGTCCTCGCGAGGTCATGAGATCGGATGTCGAAGGTGGCCTTTCCGGTCCAGCAAATCCTATACCCAACGAATCACTGGACTGCGGGTGCGGGCAATTTCCATGTCCGAGATTGGCGAAATTTGCCACTCGTCGTCTGTTCGTTGGGCTCTTATGCTGGATCGGAATCGTGCAGTCAGCTGCATACGCTTACCTGTACGTAACGAGTCCAACGATTTCTCGAAGATTTCAATTTGATCCGTTTGTCATAGGTAGGCAAATAAACAAATTTATTTGGTCGATCGTCAGTTTTAAAGAAGCGCTTGTACATAAAAATCACAGAAACATCGAGAGGGATGAAAAAAATCGTAGATTCACAGGTGAGATCGATGAAACTTTGATCCTACGGTTTTTTTACAGAATGGATTCTCATCATCGCCGAGGTGACGCGCTTCCTTTTGGGATTTCTCGTGGCTTATTGGGGCGACAGGATACACAGAGCCGCGTGGACGGGAGCCCTTGTTCTCGTGCAAAGCGCCAGTTTTCTCGTTCTCATTATTCCCAACTTTACTCACAATCTCAGGATCACCGAGGAGCCTGAGAATCTGACACACATGTCAGTTTACGATGGTAGGATTCGAGAGAAATGATCTATTTTGTGCCACCTTATCTCACTCAACGATGGTCCAGTTTCTTATCGCAAATGTTATCAGCTTTGGTATTATTGATCGATTTGACTCGTCCTGAACAACGAAAGCTGGATGAAAAATAAAACAGTGTGTGTTTTCCCTTTTTTAAGGGGGGAATCCTGAATTATGTTCATTCGGACTGGCCAGGAGCATCGCCGAAGAGAATCAGTTTTGTTACGCGACTCTGGCTCTTCTCGTTGCTCTTCAGATATTCACCGGAATGGCCAACGTGGCTTATTACGCTCTCGGTATATCTTATCTTGATGACAATACAAAGAAGAGGCACGTTGGTGCTCTCATTGGTGTCGTCGTAGCCATGAAAGTTTTGGGGATCCTCGTGGGCTACATTCTCGCATGGGGATGTCTGAAACTCGATTCTGACAATTTGCAAATCGTCGTGGATCACCGGGAACAGATGGGCGCTTGGTGGCTCGGATGGCCCGTACTCGCGATTCTCCTCGGAATTCCCGGGATGCTCGTATCTTGGCTACCGAGAAGACTTCCATCCGAGGTGAGGAAGATCCTTTTAAAAAACAGTTGACAGAGTCCGGAAGTTGATCCGGTTTGGTCGGTGGAAAAAGAATTAATTTCGTGGCGAAATTCCGAATTTGAGTGTTTTTTTGCGTTTTCTTACTGAAATTTCGAGATTTCACGGAAAACTCGATGCGTTTCGTAATCAGCGGGAAATTTCCCATCGGATAGACTCTTGAAAAATTGAAAATTTGAAAAAAAAAATTTCCACCCATTTTTCGCCAGTTTTCCAGAATCGTCGAAAAGTCGAAATTTCAAATGGTC
This sequence comes from Heteropelma amictum, assembly GCA_959613375.1. Classification (NCBI taxonomy): domain Eukaryota; kingdom Metazoa; phylum Arthropoda; class Insecta; order Hymenoptera; family Ichneumonidae; genus Heteropelma; species Heteropelma amictum. The sequence goes on from OY390727.1 coordinate 13,267,209, forward strand.
GTAACTACGTTCCTAATAATGCTACATACATTTTTTGGGGGGGTTTTGCAACGCCCCGGAGTAGACTTGAAAGATGGTGAAAGTTAAATGCCGATAGCTCGACTCCTTCACCCTCAAAATCGATGATGAAAATCGGCGAAAAAAACGCAAAGGGGTATGTATGGGAAAATTGGCAAAAATCGATGGTCCTGCTTTAAAAATCTGCCAAAAATCGAAAAATCAAGATATCTGCACGAACCAAACGGCATTTTGAAGCTTCAACGATTGCAAAGAGAATAAGCATACGCTGGAGTGTCTACCTCAGTCAGAAAAAAAATGGCGAGCATTTGAGTAACTTGAACCAATTTATCAAAAAATGGCGAAAAAATTCCGAGTTTTAAAATTCCATTAAACAGTCTATATCGATGTATTTTTTCCCGCTGATTAAGAAAATCACCGGTATTTCATCGAAAACTCGGTATCTCACTCAGAAAACGCCAAAAACGAATTAATTAATCGACTGATCAATGTTTGTATAGAAATGAAAAATCATTGTCTCGCCAGGTGGTGGAACAAGCCGCAGCGTCGATTCTCGATCTCGCAGGCCGATCGAGTCCATCGGCCGACGAAATCCCGGAAACCCCAAAAGTCGGCGATACCGGCTTTTTTGCCTCGCTCCTGCGACTTTGCAGCAACAAAATTCTCATATGCAACGTTTTTGCTGCCATCTTTTGCTGCACCGCGCTCATAAATTTTGTATCCAATGAAAACATATTTCTCGAGTCTCGTTATTACGTGCCACGACCAACCGCCACGTTGCTGGGTTTCGGAGATCCACTGTGGTCAAGAGTAATCGCCAGTGAGTTTTGAAAGCCAATTTTTCCCTTGGAAATTCGTAAATTTCCAATAAAATAATAAGTCGTTCGATAAACAAATTGTTTCTTAATAGACATGCTCAAGCCAGTCATCATCGGAACAATAATTATTGTATCGGGAATGGTGATCATGAGGGTGAGACCTCGAGCGACCTCCCTGACGATTTACAACGTTGTCGTCTTCGTTGTAGCTGCGACCATGATATTTTCGTTGGTTTACGCGACGTGCAAAAAGCCAGCAATCGCCGGACAACGCGGAGGATCGTGAGTAAGAAAAAAAATCCTACTCGAAATAAGGTCGTTCGGTATAGAAAAAAAAAAGTAATATCTTTGGCGAAAGATTGCAAGAAAAATGGTCGTTGCTCCGAGGGAAGCTGAGTTTCTATCAATTTGCGATGAAAAATCCATCTTCGCGTGTTTTGCAGTACGTATCACGCAGGATGCAGGACGATGAATATTATCGACAACGTTAGGATCTATGATCCTTGCAGTTGCGTGGAAGACGTGGGAATACTCGAGTTGAACGATACTCGAGCTCCGAAGGGTCCCTGTGGCTCGAGTACTTGTCAAATCGGTTGGTTGGTGTTCGAGGTCGGTGCAACGAGAGTATAAGATATCCGATAATTTATTTCACGATTTTTTTCATTCGTTGTATAATTTTCCAGATCATGACCACGATGGCATACTCCCTCGCAGCTTCCAGTCTTGTCGGAAGTTTCTTGATAATTCTGAGATCCGTCTACGTTCAGGACAAAGCTCTGGCCATCGGATTTTGGATGACCCTCGTTTCGGTGTTCGCTTACGTGCCCGGCAAGTTGGCTTACAAAAAGATCGCCGACGTTACCTGCAAGCATTGGAGCAAAACCGGCTCTCTTTGTTACCTCCACGACGATGACAGCCTCGCCAATTACATGTGTTATCTCACGGCATTCCTTCTCATTCTCGCTGCTGCTTTCGAGATCGTTCTCTGGTACTTTTGTCGCAAATTGCGACTCTACGGTAATCCACTGGTGGAATCGGCGCGAAACACCGAGCTACGGGAAGTCGAGAGAAATCAGGCGGTTCCATTGTTGGATGGAAATTCCGCTGATGCCTCCTCGAAAGCCGCTCAGGGTGAGTTTGTGAACTTTCTAACTAAAGATTTTCTAATTAAAAAGCCTTTTTCAGAAGATAGAAAAGAAAATTTCGTGATTTTGGATTTTTCTCTTTGTTGGATCAAAGAAGATAATGTAGACGAGGTCGACCGACTAGTCGCGAATGAATCAACATCGGTCCTCGATCTTCGCGAGCGAAAAATCGACGATGACGTTCATCAACAATCCGGCCAATTGAAGTACGGACCATTGGGTCCCGGCGATCGTAGAACGACGTCTCAAGGTCGCGAAGTGAGGGAAAGGAAAATGCGAACTGCCGATACCGACGATGAGTTGGAGTCATCGAGCGACGATGAAGACGCGGACGTTGCGAGAAGCAAGAAAACGACCTTGAGTTCATCGCCTCAAGTGGCTTACAGACCTCTCGACTTGGACTCTGACGTGGAGAGCGATCTCAGCAGCATCGGTCCGCGCTCGAGGAGACGAATACCCAGCGGCATCTTCGACGATCTCGCCAAGGACGATCAAGGTCGGACCGTTCCAGCCTCGACCAGACGACCTTTTCCAAATCCGGACGATTACGAGAATCCATCGAGAAAACCGCCTCTGACGATGACGAAGGATCTCGAAACACCGGGCGGACAAGGTGGCTTCTCGCGAACCAACAGTTTCGAGTTTTCAAAGAACAAAAGCGCCAATAACGATCCTACGAGACGCCACGAAGGTGACTTTAACGAAGTCGGTATACCGGTTATGACGCCGCTCGTTGCCGCGTCGTTTTTAACCTCTTCCGGTCACGCGAGACCGGAAGTGCCTCATCAGGAGGTCCAGGTGCTTCTGCCGAGGCATCAGAAACAGGCGAGCCAAGACAGACTCGATACGATACGCTCGCTGCTCGAATCGGTCGACGAAAATCGCAGACATCGTTTGGGACACGAGCCGCTTCGCGAGGAGGACAATGAGAATAATACCGATGTTCCACCTCCGATAATCGGTAGGCCTCCGTCACGCGATCAGGCCTCATCGGGATTCGGAAGTTCACCGGATGTCGGAGAAAGGATGGAAAATGTTGTGCCATCGTCCGGACGTGTTGCCAAGGTCACCAGTCCGGCGAACACAAGAACGAATTCTCCCAAGGGTGAAACAACCAAGGGTAGTCCACTTTCCACCGCGTTGTAGCTAAAAAATCCGTGACGTCCTCGGGTGCTTCACGTCATTCCTCGGGGATTCAATGATTTTCATGATTTTCACAAAATCTCTCAAATAATACGGATCTTGCTATCATGAGAACGGAAAACAACGTTTTTTTCATTCAAAAAACGACGATTTTGTCACAATTCGGTAAAAAAAATATTTTCGAATTTCGTTGAAGAAAAAACCTGCACGAAATAATGATTTTTTTTAACCGAAAAGCATTGATTTTACCATTTTTTTACTGCTACATTTTTTATAGTATTTACAATGAGCTATTTGCAACAGGCAAAGGCAGACAGCTATTTGCAAAAAAATAAAGTACAAAAGCTGTTGTTTTTACAGTAAAAGGAATTGTTTTCGCTTCAATGGCCTTTTTTGTCGTAGAGAAATCGAGCATTTCGTGGATTTTCCGTCAATCGTGGGAGTCTCGCGAATCCGACTATTTCGAAAAGATTCCAGCTGCTGCAGCTCGAATATTCCGAGAATGTTCGTTTTTCTTTTCATCGACGAAAAAATTGAAATACAAAAAGAAAATACGTAAAACGTTTTGTAGCCAGGACAGTACCGGTACTTTTCGAGCGAATTACGGTCGAAGCCTGCAGTATCATTGCCGTCAATGTCGTGACAAAAATCGTGTTTCAGATCCATCGTACATCGATCATCTCCGGACGAGAAATTCCCTCATTGAACACAGAACGCCCCATAGATATAGTTCTAGTACTGCCGTGCGATTTTTATACGACCAAATGTCAGCCGCACAGACAGGATCGTTGTTTTCATCAAAATATTTATTCCAATAAATTCTCATCCGCAACTCGAAGAGCACCGTCGATTCTTGACTTCGCAAATGATCGATTCCTCTCTTTCTCGATCTTTTTTTTTTCATTCACAAATTGTATAACTAACACGTGCACCTTCCTTTCCCGAATTGTTAAAAAAAAAATGTTCGACTTGGAATTTATAGATAATATATTTATACGTATATAAAGCTTCTATAAATATCTATAAGAAAGTGCTTAAGGTACTTGAAAAGTCTTTATTCTTCACGGCGAATCCTCTCCTCTTCCTCCATGAATATTTTTCTTCCTTGCTCTCGCACATCCTCCTCTCGTTCTCGTTTGATATCATCGTAGATAAGAAAATTAACCAATATGGGACAAAACTCTCGCGATGTTTTTTCCTTCGCGCACTACGTAACGATCGTCTCCGCCGGCTCGTCCGCAATTTCCCCGAGCTCGATCTCCTCGTCGAATATTTTGACGTCCTTCACGTAATACCACACTCCAACGTCGCAGAGCGTTCCGATCGTCACGAAACCTTTTCGATGTTATTTGCAAAGAAAAAAAGTGTAAAAAAAAAGAATGAAAACAATTTGAAAAATGGCAATTTGAAAACAAAGACACACTTTGACCTTGTTTTTTACTCAGGAAATTTTGAAACTTTTTTGTACTCACTGGCCGCGGTGAAATTCAGCAGATACCTCAGCGCCTCGCCGTTGTAGAGCCAACAATTTCCCGTCCCGGAACATGTCTTACCCCATACTATACAGGTATTATCTGCGAGGAGGTACGAAAAAGAGCACACGTTTTATTGGAAGAAAAAAGCGTATTCAAGATCGGGACTTTTCGATAATCACCGAGAATGAAGCCAAAGAGAATCGGCGATGGTATAAACGCGAACAGACTCATGATCATGAGTCCGAATCCCATAGCCACGGTCTTGTCCTTCTCGTCGACGCATCTCACGGAGACGAGGAAATTCGATGCTCTCCCGGTGGCGCCGCTGAACTTGAGCAGACAAACGACAGCCAAAAAAACGTAAAACTTGTGCATACAATCGACCGGACAGGAACCTGGTCTCGCGGTACCGAGATTCGGATCGTCCGATCGTCCGGTGAACTTTGTACTCGCATCGAAGGAAGAATCAGTCGGAAATGACGACCAATTGCCATCGACGTGAGATAACGGGTGTGATCTCTGTGGCCTGACGCAGTTGCAATCTGTGTAAATCTTGTTGCCATGTTCGTCGACCTTAAGAGTAAAAAACAAACAGAAAAGAGAACGTAAAAACAACAGAGCGGAGATGTTACATTTCCAATATTTACCGAACGATAAGATTCCATCGTACGATCATTGTTTTTTCGTTTCTCTCGAATTTCATCATCGCTCTGTATCGCATAGATCGTTTTGATCGATGAAATTCGACGTATTCGGCCTTTAACGAACCTTTAGACCGCGACAACCGGCGTGACAGGCTGATATGAAAGTCTGACCGTCTTCGGAACAAACAGGATTGTAGGTAACGTAATCGCAGTTGCAGGGCTCGTTGCAGGTCAGATGGGTCTTGAGTGCGCCGTCGGATTGATACGCCATTTGATTGTCGTTGGCCGAGCAGCCGAGAAACGCGTAGGAGATCATTCCCATGACCGATATTGCACCCACCATGACGTTCCATGCAGCCAGATATCGCGCTTTCGGCTTGTACTTTGAGATCACCAGGCCCGAGAGAAGAATTCCAAAGGCACTGAACACGAGGCCGACTGTGCCGGTTATCAGTGAAGATACCGAGGCTGATTGTTTGTACTGCGTCTCGATGTACTTTGGCATGAAAATCCAGTACGGCATGTAACCCATGAAGTAGAATACGGTCGCGAGATTGTTGCACATGAGGGTCGTGTTGGTCAGCAATCTTTTGAACGTTCTCATCATATCGCCGACCGAGGCTGGCAGTTCAGGCTCTTGAGGCTTGTCCTTTACGCTCGCCGCTGATTTGTTTCGCTCGAGTGCGATCATCCTCCGAGCTGCGGCACGCGGCAGGGTCTTCGGGAAGAGGGCGATCACGCTGGCGAACAGAAACAGGAGGATAGCCAGGATTATCCAGCCCATCCACCAAGCTCCGAGCCACCTGTTGATCGTACGATCAGGGGCAAAAACACGTGTGAAAACAGGGTTGATTCGGGCTCATCGTAAAACGTCAAAAGTGAGGAAAACCTTGCCTCGGATCCTGCATCGTTATCGTAGGACTGAGAGTAGGGCTGATGTAAAATTTGAGAGCAAAGGACGCGAGGGCGTAACCGATAGCCGGCCCCAACATCCGCAGAAAGTACGAGACACTTATGAGCATCGGTGTTTTCGATTTTTGAATATTGTCGTCCATGTACGAAGTGCCGAGGGTGTAAAACAGCGAACCACCGACGCCGGAAACCAATTGAGCTATGAAGAGCAAAACCTGCGGTGCAAAGTTCCCCTCTTCTTCCTCGTGGCACTCCGTGCCCCGATTTTCCTTTCCCATGCAAAGGAATTTTCGTTGTCTGTCAAAAACCTTCACGCTGGAATTGTCGCTCGCGTTCGTCGCCGCCGGCTTCGAGCCGTATTCCCTCGTCAGCAAAAGTGCATCCTCGCCCGGGCCGTACAGAAAATGCGGGAGCATCGTGAGGCAACAGAACAGCACCACCTGATGACGATTCGGCGAATTATTAAATCCGCGTCTCTCGATTTCGAACGTCGAAAAATCATCGACGGAATAAAAAATTAATTATCGTCCATCTTCATCGAAATTTATCACCCGCTATCTCGTCTGGTCGAACGTCTATCAGCTCTGTCGTTTTAGATTATGCGCATTTTTACTGCGCATTTTACTGCATATTATACGACGGTATAATGAGCAAATTAAATCCAAATTAATACGACTTTCTTTCATTAACGCTGTATTTTGTACAAAAATATCCAGCTCATGAACCGAAGAAATCTTGCAACATTGTTTTCTCAGTTTTTCATTTCGATTTTTTCAAGATTCTACTCCCAAAATCTCTTGAATAATTTTTCGTTTTTCGAAAGCTCTACATCTACGTTATTCAGGGATGAAGATGCTGCTCCTTTTTTTTTCTCGAGATCTACGACCTTCCCTCTACATCTCGTCTGGTCGAACGTCTATCAGCTCTGTCGTTTTAGATTATGTGCATTTTTACAGGACCATGCGACGGTGTAATGAGCAAATTAAATCCAAATTAATACGACTTTCTTTCACTAACGCTGTATTTTGTACAAAAATATCCAGCTCATGAACCGAAGAAATCTTGCAACATTGTTTTCTCAGTTTTTCATTTCGATTTTTTAAAGATTCTATTCCCAAAATCTCTTGAATAATTTTTCGTTTTTCGAAAGCTCTACATCTGCGTTATTCAGGGATGAAGATGCTGCGTCTTTTTTTTTCTCGAGATCTACGACCTTCCCTCTACATCTCGTCTGGTCGAACGTCTATCAGCTCTGTCGTTTTAGATTATGCGCATTTTTACAGGAACATGCGACGGTGTAATGAGCAAATTAAATCCAAATTAATACGACTTTCTTTCACTAACGCTGTATTTTATACAAAAATATCCAGCTCATGAACCGAAGAAATCTTGCAACATTGTTTTCTCAGTTTTTCATTTCGATTTTTTTAAGATTCTATTCCCAAAATCTCTTGAATAATTTTTCGTTTTTCGAAAGCTCTACATCTGCGTTATTCAGGGATGAAGATGCTGCGTCTCTTTTTTTCTCGAGATCTACGACCTTCCCTCTATACTATACTATATTTGCGGTGCAAAGTGTCTTTGTGAATGAAGCCTCGACCAGCAGAGACCTAACTTTTGCAAACTAACTGTATAACTAGAGTATAGCCGCAAAGTAGAGACTGGCGTGAATGCTCGTAGGCGCTTTGGTCCACGACATTCACTGCACGACTGACGCTTCAATCACTAGCTGCGAGAGACCAGCGTGATGCTGCTGTATCACGTGAACCAATTCGAACAGCTGTCTCTCGCGCAGTAACTTCAATTATTATATTTTGCTATGATTATTATTACCGACAGTATAATCACAAAGGTGACATCCACATTTCGCCTTTGGCCGAAAACAAATCCTCTCAGCCTGTTCATCGATTCGCATCGATATCCGATCGATCGATAAACAAATAATTCGACATTTTTTATAATCGTAAGACGGAAAAGCTCACCGAATAAATTCCAACTGCGATCCACCTTGGCCTGTGGCCCCTTCCCGCGTAATACGACAAAACAACCGAGATGAAAAGTTGCGAAATGTCGTTACCAACGGTGATTAGACCTAAAAATTCGTAAATGGACCGTACATTTTTCTGGAGATCGAATCATTCGTTTTTCTCGCAGACGGAATCTTTGATTCCATCCCACGACCGTTGAAAACCGGTTTTTAAACTCACCGGTCGTTTTCGACGGTATTTTAAATCTCTTTTCGATCGTCGTGATCGTACCGTTGAAGTACGCGTAACTGGCGGAAAATATACAACCGAGTATGCCGTACAGAAACACGTAAGCTTTTTTATTGGCGAATCGTTGAAGATTGGGTCCCTTGAAGCACCCCATACCGCAAGTCGTCTCATCGGTGATCGGTATATCCTTGAAGAATTCATCGATATCGCGAATGTTCAGCGGCGTCGTTGGGGTAACAGGGGGTGTCCCCGGGATTTTCAACAGATGAACGCTCTCCCGACCGTTTTTCTCGTTTTTCATCGCGTTGCGCGTCGAATTTTCCGTGCTGTTCATGGCTCCGTTCGAGACTCCAATTGTTCATGCATACATACGCGTATGTCGAGACGTGCAAACGTACACAAAACACACACGAAATGATTTATCAAAAAAATAACGATGAAACAACGAGAAAAGGCTCCCGATCGTAAACTCCGCCACAAAACTACGACACCCGCACTTTTCCAGCCTGTTCCCTCAATTGCGCCTGATCAACGGTCAATGAACGTCTTTCCGCGCTCTTTTTCGGTCCCTCCGGAAACGATCACCGATACCGATCGAATGTTTTAGCACGATACATCGCCTCGAGGACAACGATCCTTGACATTCCTCTCATCCTCTCGTCTCGCGATGATCTCCGAACCTTCTGGCTGATGACTCTCTTTCACATTTCCAAACGCACCCAGCAATACCGATGTTGATCAACGCACGTCACAAAAATGTCTACCCGCGACCGATCACTGGACGACTATAGACGGGAATCGTTTGAATAATAATTTACGACTTGGCAAAGTAAAAAAAAAACAATATTTATATACAAGTATAAATCTGAGTATATATATGTATATATTTATATATACATGTGTACTTCGTGCACCAGCGTCAGACGTCAAGAGGACAACGCGCGGAGCGCGCAAGCCAGATCCTCTCTCTCCTCTGACTAAGAGGCAAAAGCTCGAGCTGCCTCTTAGACAACGAGGACAACGAAGACTACTACGAGGAGACCCCTTTTGGGGCTAACTTTTAACTCGTGTGCGGCGCGGGGAAGGGCCGCTTGTTCAACGTGGCCCCAATGAATTCGCGCGTCCGTGAACGCTCCTGGACTATTCCCTTTACAACTGTGAGGCTCGGTGCCGCGTGTGACGAGACGAGCATCGAAATCGTAAATGAAACTTTGGGTACTCGTGAATTCTACCTTCTCCCCCGCCCCTCTCTTATCGCCCTCCCCCCCACTCCTTTCTTTTTCTCTTTTTTTATTTCCCTCGTTGCATCTCCCTTCATATTTACATCAACGTCAAGATCTCGCGAGATGCGCGTGTACTCCGAGATCTCGTTCGCGGGCAGCATGAAAGGTAGATAAGATGAGAGTACTTTGATAGACTCGATCGTTCTTTTGTAATATCTTGTATACACCCACGTTGTATGAATTAGGGTGGGTCACGAAAAAGAAGAAAAATCGACTACTTTTTTTTTCCTCGCGACTCGCAAAGATCCGAAATTTGAGACAGCATCTTCCGTGTTGCTCGAACGGGAGATGAAGAACGCAGCATCAGGGGGGCTCATGTATCAGAATTGGTGTTTCTTTTGGTGTCGACACTTTTTCGATACATCGAGAAGGAAATATTCAGTCGTCTTTTTTAGCGACCCTAATGTACTGCGTACGTATCTATACGTGTATTTATTTATCTGTGCATCTTCAGATACGATAGATACGAGGCCGTGAAGTTTTAAGGGACACGCAATTATACTCGATTTATCATCTTTCGCGTTGTAATGCTCGGACTCGTTTGGATGTGTGCATTTTTTGACCACCGTGAGCACATGCTTAATCGGATTTTCGTGTGCGTTAGTATATATTTACGGGACCGATACACTAATAAAAAGCAATCCACCGGGCACGTCTTCCTCCTAACGAAAATCGAGCTTTCGTCGTCGTGCGTTCGTCGACGTCGTTGATTATATTCCCGCGTCTTCACTCTCGTCCCTCTTTTTTTTCCACCTCTCTCTCTCTCAGAGTACATCCAAACACATGTACGTACTTCGAGCACTGAGGTGTATCTTGTAAAATACATCTCGATCTTCTCAGATTTCGCTCAGCATCCGAGTAAATATTTCGAAAAATGATTTTTCTTTCGTGTTGAACGATCAGTCGAAATAATTATCTCATCCTTATCGAATACTTTTCGTTTCGAGCAATCGTCTTTCGATACTCTGTGGAAAAACGGGATTGTCAGTTTTCCGAATTTGAGAATGAAAACTTCTCAAATTCTCTTTTTGTAATTTTTTTTCTTCGGCATCGTTCGTGTTTTTCGTGTACGTGAAGCATGGAAAACGCGTATTTATATTTCTATCGGTGTATGTTGCATATGTGTATGTCTAGAAATTTCGTACACGAGATCTCTCTGTGGTGAGATCCTAGAGAGGTCTTGGTTCGCTCGCGAGGCGAAGCTAGATGTTCCATGGACGTAAAGATAGCGTTCTATCCTCCACATTGTGTGCCCATTATGATTTAATAGAGAGACCGCGAGCGTGGTGGTAAAGCGCGACGATCACGATGGAGGGGCGCTGTGAGATCGCTGGAAGATGCTGCGACTGCTCACGTACCCGCCCGCGCGATTTGCCTCTCTGTGCTACGTCATGTGTACCTATATATTTGCATGTACACTAAAACGCTTCCGTGGCCAACAAGTTGCATGTACAAACGCACTCGTACAGACGCGGATTGTATACGCACGCTAATAGCTATTTCCTAATTGTCGAAAATGCCATTTGAAACCAAATCGATTTGATAATCGTCCGTCGTTTCGCGTTCTCGATTCCGTTGTAATTAACGAAAAACACGTCTCTTTTCTTCCACCACTCGTCACTGATGTATTTACAAAATGACGAGGAAAAACGAATAGAATAATTCATTATTTTTAATTTAATCATCGCTTCGTCGTCATTAGCATTTCGAGAGCGAATTTTATGGCTGTTTCGCCTCGATTATTCACGTGGTGCAATTAAGGATGTCCTTGTGGACTTCATGAATTTTTCGGTGCTTCTTAGATAAGCAATTGACCAATTGGTTTTCTCACATCGATGTTCAACCGTTTTTTTCGAGTTTTCCATTGAAAATTATAGAGTGAATATTCAGTACGAGTCTTTTTCGTTAGTAGGGAGAGCAAAAAAATGGTGAAAAATGTTTTCGCGTCGCGATCAACGTGCGAACAGTTACAAACGCATCTCAGCATGACTTGCGAACGAAAATTCAACGTTATATTTCACATCATTTTTGCGAGACGTTGAACAAACGGGAGTCTGTGCGAATTTGATAAGAGGAGAACGAAGTGTCATAAATTTACGAGATTTTTCATTATTTATACATCGGAAACAATAAAATTCGTTCTCAACTATCAACAATTACGACAGAATTACAAGATCCATGTGAAAAATCGATGCTCTCGTAAAAAAAATGAAAAAAACTGGAATGATTTATTGAAGTTACGATCGCGACGTTCGAGAGTTATGCTCTTACGATCCAGTCGACAATACGTTGTTTGCTTTGATCGTCAAGAACCGTACAGCAGAGCTCCATATTTATGACGCTGTCAGAAAGGTGTCGCGACGATTGCGGAATGATAATCACGATAATAATGGAAAGGAAAATTAATCGCTGATGAAAGAAAGTGGGGAGTTTTGTTTCTTTGTATTTAAAAGCCTGATGATTTTCTTGCTACTTTGCCGCAAATAAAGCGTCCTCGATCGATGTTTATTGACCCGCGGATATTTTTTTCCTTGTCATAATCAGTTCGAATGAGAAAGATTGTACTTTTATCTCGCAAATGATTATCGAACATTGATCGATCGTCCGAATACCTTTCAATCGCGAAAAATCTTCGAGTCAGGAAATTCTTCCAAGTATCATATCTTGATTTTCAGTCGTAAAAACATCGGAAAGTCAGAGTGACTAATAGACATTTGATAAACAGAAAATCTGGCGACTAATGTCAAAGAGAGAGAGAGAGAGAGAGAGAGAGAGAGAGAGAGAGAGGGGGGGGGGGAGGGAGCGAGGAAGAGAACGCGAGAGGGAAGAACAAAAAGTTGTGCACGTTAATTTTGGTCCACGTGCGACTTTTTTTCATCTCGATGTGCATGCACACGCGCATTTATCTCAAAGAAAATTGTACAGTGTGCGATGCTGTGGCAAGTCATTGCAGCATGCGAGGAGAGGAGAACGCGATAGCTCTAAATTGCGACATTCAGAGAACGTCGACAAGGCCGGACGAGCGAGATTAGGATCGTCGCAGACTTTATGATGCACACGCTGTCTCCTCTCGTGATAATCATTTTTTCAACGAAGATTCTCTCATTGTACCAAAAAAAAAAAGCATTTTCCTCGGTGAACATTCGCCCCGGAAATTTCCGTGAATTTTCAGACAGCGAAAAGTAAAAATTCGTTAAAAAATCGGAGTATTCTCGTACCGTCACAAAAACGACGATGGGAAAATGAGTTTTTCGTATTTTCTTCAATCAGTTTGCCTGATCGATTTATCGACGGCGAAATTCGATTCATCGAACGTAGAAGAACCGCCGTAGATGCGTTCAATGTACATACCATGTTGCAACCGCAACCGTCTCTCTCTATTTTGCTCTCCAATACGTAACTCAAACCACAACACCGCCGGATGTAATAGTTTTACAGTCGCATCATCATCTTAGAAGACGCTGATGAGCTCTGTATGAGAGATGGGTCAGGGTCATCCCCGCAGATGCACGCGCGGTTGTGCACCGCGACAACGAAAGGCAACGCACGTATACGTACACGAGTACACGATCGTTGAGTCGGAGGCTGCGCTGTGGACGTCGATTTACATTTTCCCGAGATACCTACTCATCTCGCGTCTCTTCCGACAACGCCGGAGCGACAGATGCCATTTTCTTTTATTTTATGAATGCGAGAAATGACAAAATTGGATATAAAAAATATATCATTTCATCGATAGCGAAAAAAAAGCAATGAAATGAGAAGGAAGATGCTGCATCTCGTTCGTGTCTTTTTTCTTGTACGTTGCATATTCAAGGCGCACCGTTATAATCCTCGGTAATTTCACATGGTTCTGTTAGCCTTGCTCCTCCTTGGGGATAAAGAAAACCCGATCGATATTGAAAAGCACTGTGACAAAAGAGGGAGGGGGGGTGAAGACGCCGCGGGGTCCATTCGCTTTAACGTCAATGTGGGCGAAAAAGCTCTTCCACGAGTACAGAGGAGGAGTTCTGCTTCTTCGGAGGCCTGCTCTCGTGGAAAGCCGAATTCATTAGTCGGGAGATCTTGGAGGCTTAAAAATTAAAAGGCTCTCAAACAAAAACTCTCGAGCCTCGATGTCATGTACCGTTTTTTCGTTTTTATGTTTTTTTTCGGGCTTCTCCTCGCTGCGATACTTTTTCACGATGTTTATCATCATTATTTTCGTCGTAATTATCATTACTGAGGTGTGCGTATATCCGAGAGAGAGGCTCGTCTCGGTGGAGACACAACTATCCTTTGCTCCGTTCGCGAAGCTCTTTGGTCCTTGCTTCGCCTTCTCTTGATCCTTGAAAGGGATCCTTCGAGACCATATCGTATTACAACAACGTCGTATTCTTTCGGAAAATACCGACTTGCCTCGGCGATAGTTTCGCAAAAAATCGAAGCAAAAATAATAGAAATTTTGGTGGAAAATATAAATGTATTTTTTCGCGGAGGATCGCATATGGATTATCGTTTATAATTGATTTATCGGGCGGAGTTTTCGCAGCATGGTTCGATTGGTATATCCCTCGACACTTGCACAATGTACTCGTTCGAGTGGGCCCATTATATAGCGTAGAAAAATCGAAAAAAATATCGGAAAACACATAAGAAAAATGCAAAAACGATGGAAAAATTCGGAAAAATCCCGTCATCGAAAGTGATCAATGAATTTGAGCGATATGAAACGATACGTTCTTGAATTTTTTTGTCGTTTTGAATGAATTTCTTTCGACACAATTCCACTTTGATTTCCTTGGAATTGTACCTTCCGATCATCCGTAAAATCCAAGCGTGATGGATCATTGACATTTCGCAAAGGAGGGCATTATTTTTCGAAGCAAATTACGTAGTACAGAGACGTTTGAAAACAATATTGTCGCTTATAAAAAAAATCAGTGCATTTCCTATAGGATAAAGTAAAATTCAAAATCTCGACTCGTTTTTTCGAAAATTCAGATCTTGTCTCCTGACCGTGGACACTCGGGTGAATTTTTTCCGCGAAAACCAGCATCAGAATTTCGAAATTCCATCATTCTCCGCGACTCCGTCGTCGATCGTCGGTGTCGTTCCGTTCGCCTCGATCCGAAGATTTTCCGATCGCGACGCGACGACCTCTTTGGCAGCCACCTTGCGTTTGTCGTCTTTGAGACCGTAGAGATCGAGATTTCGCGCGAGGTAGCAAAGAACGCCATCGAGTATCGCCGAACACAGCATGAAGACTGAAAACCACAAAATCAGTGTGCCTTCTCTGATTCACTCAATGACATTTGAAAAAAATAAAAAAAATAAGAAACTGCGAAAAAAAAAGAAAAACCGATTACTCGAGAGAATCTCACTTGCGGAAACGTAATTGACGATGTAACGAAACGTCTTTTTGTCGTAGTACCAGCAGTTGCCTCTCGTTCCACAGGAATCGTCCCAAATTAGGCAAGTCGAGTCAATGAGAGCACCGAATATAATTGGACCGGGTATGAGGCCGAACAACGATACGAAGGTCAACGTAATACCCTGGCCAAAGCTCTTGTCTCGCTTATCGACGCAACGATAATTAACCAGCACATTGGCAATTTTGCCGGAAGATACGAGGATGTTCGTTATCGTGCTTAAGATCGAAAATACAATATAAGCGCTCGCGCAATCGACCGGGCAAGGTCCGGCTCTGATGAAACTCGTATAATCTTCCGTCTCGTTCGCCGATAGCGAAATTTCATCGTTGCGAATTAAAGCGTCGTCCGGTTCGATCTGATGATTCGTTTGTGGCAAGCAGCTGCAGTTGCCATAATCCCTGCTGTCCATCACGGTGGTACATCCGGCGTGGCAAGCGGAGTAGTAGGTCGTCATCGAGGCTAGATGACAGACCGGGGCGTACTTGACGTTGTCACAGGCGCAATGGACGTTGCAGGCTTTCGTGAAATTCACCCTGATGATTCGTAAAAAAAGACCAAATGTTGAAGAGAAACAGGGCCCTAAAAAAAGGGTGCTAACAACAACCACGTTTTTATTATTCGATGAATCATTAGTCATTGACGAATTAATCATTGGTCCCCTTTACTCGCCGTTGTATTTAATTTATTTTTGTTTTTCCATCACCTGTTGGAGTCCGCGTCGAGACCGTCGATGCGTGGTCCATCGCATCCGACGAAACTGAATAATATCGAAATTCCAACGTAAATCACAGCGACGATTACGTTCCAGGACAAAAGTTTCGACGCCGCGGGCTTGAATTTACTTATCACGCATCCTGATATTAAAAAACCCATAACCATCCCGATCAATGACGTCGTGCCTACGGTCGAGATTATTTTGAAGGTCATTTATTCGCGATACTGCATGAAAACGTCTGGAAAAACTTTGACGGCGTATGAAAAGATGATTTTCACCCGTTACGACCGTGCCACTCGCTGCCGAGGTCGAAAATTGGACTTCCAAATACTTTGCCAGATACGTGAGGTACGGTATGACACCCAAAACTCCGCACGTAGCGCTGAGGCTGTTGCACATGATGATCTTGTTCGACAAGACTCTGCGCAGAGTGACGGGAAAATCGCGCAGCGTTGGTTTGTAATCATCGTCTTCGGTCGTTGCTAACTTGGGAATTTCCGGTGTCATTTCTTTCATGATCGACGACTGGGAATTCACATCCGAGTCCAATGGTTCTTCGCTCGGTCCCTGCTGCATCGTTCCCAGATTGAGTAAAAATTCGTCGTTCGGTAAAATCTCTCGAATTTTTTAAACTTTCGTTTAAAAAATTCTTCAGAATGTTTGACACGTAAAACGATTAAATTATCGTAAAAGTATTTCACCAACCGCATTCTTATCCTTCTTGGACGAACGCTGAGGTAATTCTCGAGGAAACATCGCGATGAGACAAGTTAAAACAGCCATGAGACTTCCGAGGATGATCCATCCGAGCCACCAAGCTCCCAACCATCGAGGATCGTTCTGATTTATAACGGGATGAAGGAGAGGATCGATGTAGACACTGAGACAGCCATAACCGAGAAGAAAACCAAAGGCTGGACCGACCGTGCGCAGAGAAAAAGTGCATGCTGGAATTTTTATGAAATAAAAAAAATCGTCCATCATTTCATGAAACTATTCATTCATATTCGTCAGTGTAATCAGCGAATCGAATGAAACATGTGGTCGATTCGCGAGAAGCTGATAATTCCCTGAACGGTTCGTACAAAAAAAAAAGTCTGTAAAAATCGTTATCAACGGAGGTTGAGATACGAGCGTGTTTGTCCACCGACGATCGCTTCCTTTTCATTTTATTTTCTTTCGCGTTCGGTTCATTAAACCCGCAATTATCGTATGAAAAAACGTAGATGATGTTTGACGATCTTGAAGCGGATAACGTTGATTGGGAACGTAAATAAATTCTCACCGAGCAGAAAAGGCGTATCTTTCTTCTTGGTATTGTCGTCGAGATAAACCTGACCAAGGCCGAAGTACAAAGTTGTACCAATGCCGAGGATGAATTGCGAGAAGAATATGAGGAGTCGCGGAAGCAGACTCGCGTCTCTGGCGTCCACCGCGTTGCAATGTCCAGCCTCCTCCTCTCCGGGGCACAGAGACAAGTCATTTTTAACGCTACTTCCGGTTACGTTCAACGCCGAACGATTGAGGTGTTCTTGCGTGAGGGCCAAGGCGTCGTTTCCGGGACCGTAAATCGCGTGCGGCAAGGCCAAAACGAAGCAAGACATTGCGCTCAGTCCAACACCCGTCGCTAACCATCGGGGTCGATGACCGGAGCCTCCGTAATAAATCAGTATCAGCGAAAGAACCTGAGATATCTCGTTACCAGAAAGAATCAATCCTGAAATGATCGACTGGTCAAATTCAATTTATTTACTTATTTTTCTAGTCTCGCGATTTATATCTTTTTCTTCAACGATTGACAACGTTTTTTTGCCGCACGGAGTATCATGAATCCATGCAGTTTGAGGGGAGCTCTTGGAAAAATTGACTTTTTCCACGTCAATAATTTCCACACAGTCTGGGTTTCAATAAATTCTCTCCGACAGGAAACGCACGGATTTTCCGAAGACAACAGAGCAGGGTAGATAAAGGTATCGCGGTTGAAGACAAAAATGTTGCCTATCGCGTAAGGATCAAAGTAAAGCTTGACGATGAGTCGACTTTCCGGAATATAATTATATCGCGGCGATAATGATAACGCGCGTCTTATCGCGTATCGCGACAAACACGCATAAGAATGAAATTTCAGGAGATGGTGATTGCCTTCGGTAATTTGATTCTCCGCATATGGAAAACCACAAACGTTAGAGTGATTTCGCAATCGAGGAAATATCCTTACGGATTTTTCGTGGTATATAGGACGATGGATACGTAATAGATTTATCTCGATTTAGGACATCTTTGAATACAGTCAATTGCGTCGTTTTCTCGAAAAACGTCGATGAAAAACTTACCGGTCGTCTGACTGGGTATTTTGAAACGTTTTTCCAACGTCGTGAGAGTAACGGCGATGTAAATAAATGCCATCGACTGTACCATACCCAGCAATCCATATACCAATAAAAAAGTCTTTGTCGTCGCTCGTGAACTCAACCATTTTGGATAAATGCCGAATAATCCGCAGCCATCCATCTGTTCTGTTCTTTGGACCAAATCGGGACTCGGCTAAAATATAAACGAAGGATTTCCGCTGTAACACCTTCCCGATGCTCCATGATGCAAAAACGAATCTTATACAGCGATGATACATTTTTCTTTTCCAATCGAAATTTCAAAAGACCGTAACTACGTTTTAAATCACGAATTTTATCATTTAAATACTATTTTCTCATAGAAATATCGAGGTTTCGAGACAAAGTCGATGGGTTTCGTAATCAGCGGAAAATTTCCGATCGGATAAGCTACTGAAACATTGAAAATAAAAAAAAAAATTTCGACCCATTTTTCGCCACTTTTTCAGAATCGTCGAAAAGTCGAAATTTCAAATGGTCGTAACTACGTTCCTAATAATGCTACATACATTTTTTAGGGGGGTTTTGAAACGCCCTGGAGTAGACTTAGAAGATGGTGAAAGTTAAATGGCGATAGCTAAATTGCTTCACCCTCAAAATCGATGTTGAAAATCGGCAAAAAAAACGCAAAGGGGTATGTATGGGAAAATTGGCGAAAATCGATGGTCCAACTTAAAAAATCTGCCAAAAATCGAAAAATTAAGATATCTACATGAACCAAACGGCATTTTGAACTCTCAATAATTGCGAAGAGAATAAGCACAAGTTGGAGTGGCTATCCCAAACGAAAAAAAAATAGCAAACATTTTAGTGAACCAACTCAATTTGGCAAAAAAGTGCGAAAAATTTTGTATCTAAAAAATGATTTTTTATGGTCCATATCGATGTATTTTTTCCCGCTGAATACGAAACACATTGTTATTTCATCGAAAACTCAATATTTCGGTCCAAAAATGCAATAATACGAATTTTATCAATTGATCATTATTTTCTCATTGAAATATCGAGTTTTCGGGAAAAAGTCGGTGGGTTTCGTAATCAGCGGGCAATTCCCGATCGAATAAGCTGCTGAAAGATTGAAAATTTGAAAAAAAAAATTTAGACCCATTTTGGGCCACTTTTCCAGAATCGTCGAAAAGTCGAAATTTCAAATGGCTATAACTTTCGTCCCAATTGACGTATATAGATTTTTTGGGGGTGTTTTGAAAAGCCCTCAAGTAGACTTAAAAAGCGGTGAAAGTTAAATGTCGATAGCTTGATTCCTTCACCCTCAAAATCGATGTTGAAAATTGGCGAAAAAAACGCAAAGGGGTATGTATGGGAAAATTGGCGAAAATCAAAGGTCTTCCGTTAAAAATCCGCCAAAAATCGAAAAATCAAGATATCTACATGAACCAAACGGCATTTTGAAGCCTCAACAATTGCGAAGAGAATAAGCTTAAGTTGGCGTATCTATCTCAGAGGAAAAAAAAATGACAGACATTTTAGTGAACTCACTCAATCCAATTCGTAACTACCTTTTGCTTTCTGACGCGTACGTATGTTTTGCCCCTGTTTGAATGTCACAATTACAGGATTTCGACAGATTAAATTACAAGTACCCATCCCTACTAGAAATTAAATGGAATTTATCGTTTTTCCTTCGCGTCATCATTGAAAAATCATTTTACGTTTTATTTACACGCTGAACGAACATTGCCTGCGTTATTTTAGTACACCAGCAGGACTTGCAACGAGACATTTGGCCCAATCACAATGTTCTTTTTTCCAGCTTTTTTTTTCACCGGCGTTATGTGCAGGCTCAATTCTCTATGATCGTCACCACATCTAGTCCGCAGTGAAAATCTTGATAACAAGATTGCTTCCGTGCTTCGTGCAATACTATATATACACATAAATGCAATAAATGTGCATATGTGTGTGCAAGGAACTAACACAAAGTTAACGCAGCTCCTCGATATAAATTTACGACTTAAAATTTACAGCTTGCCATCGTTAATAACTTTTTTACAGCATTTTCCCACGAATAAACGTCGATGGAAAGGATTAATAAAATTTATACGCAAATTCTGCGCGAAACCGATGATAAATCGTCATTTTTTTTTACCAAAAAACACACCACGAATAAGAGCAGTTTCTTTTCGGGATTATGACATTCTGGCGCTATAGTACCTTTGCGATATTCCACAATTGTATCTTCATGACGAGTCAATCTTTAGCCACGATTGCGTGATCAACGTTTATTTTGAAAAAATGATAAAAGTGCCAAAAGTAATGTTGAAAATCACTAAAAAACTCAGCAAAGATTTGTTTGTTTATTTGTTTATAAAACCACACGTTAGACCGTTGATCTTTCACATGCTCTCTCGACAAAACGTACTTGGCTACTGCACAAAAAATAAATACAACGCAATAGTGTTTAACCTATCTTTTGTTAATTGCAAATCGACACACTAATACTTGCTGGACATTTAAGTGTTTGCGATAAGGTTAATAGGCTGCCAGCAAACACGTGCTCGAACAACGCGATGTCAAACGTGCATTTAAACGTTGTTTTTCAACAAAATTATCCACGAGGCATTGTCAAATTCGAGATTCGACGTTTCATCGAGAATTTCATAAAAAAAGACCAATTCGATTTAATTTTACAATAAATGTTTGTAAAATCCGTTTTGCCCCAAATAACATTTCGAAAAATATAAAAAAGTATTGAATGCTTAAAAAAAACATGGCGAAGATAAATAAATTATTGACGAACTTTATCCGTCAAAAAAATTCGTCATATTTTCCTCGATCTTTCGTGAGATCGCGGGAGAAAATTTGTACGCGCGAGCAGCGAAAAATCGTCGGTTTCTCATGCTTTGCGAAATAAAAAGCATCGAAAATCACGTAATATCCCTCTGATCTCATCAACGTAATTTGTTTTTTCGAACATCCGTCTGTTCGTTCATGAAACAGGGTGGGGATCCGGAGTATCGATCGGAATCGTAATTGTTTATTACTTCCGGCCATCGACGTGTCACGACACTTTGATTGGTGCGTAACACACACGATTCGTCGATACATCTCTCGCGGATTATTACGAACGAAATAAATGTAAAATAAAAAAAAACATCAAATTGGCAAAAATCTCTTGAAAACCTCGCGCCGGACGGAAACTTTTTCCAATTTTTCTTTGCGTCAACGTACCTTAAATGATTTTTGAAACACAGAATGACGTTCAATACAACGTGCAAATACATTAACATGAAAAAAAAATTGCGCAAACGAATTTTGGGAGCCTCCATTCACGTTTCAAATTTCTTCCCCAGTTCGAAGGAAAACAGCGTTCAATCATTATTTTTTTTATCATGCATTCGAATAAGATAAAAGCCGGTGAGAAAATACATCGAACCTTCCTGCAGCTTGACTCGGTGTTTATGTCTTCGTCGTCCTAATGATCCATACGAAAGTGGAGAACAGGTGATCATAAAATCCCTGGTACTCGCAGCCTCCCTCTCTCGCTCTGCTCTTCTCTCTGCTGAGTATTATCTAATTTTTCGAATGATAATAATATTAAATCGCGATTTATCTTTGTCAGAGATCGGGTGCTTCGATCTCTCGTGAATTATCGCGGGATAACTGAGCGAGGACGATGGGTGTCGACGTTTTTCCCCAATTTTCATTTCCCGAAAAAATTCTGTCGGCCTTAGTACGCCACATCACTGTCAGATGTTACCAGCATCGCGCGGTAATAACACCGCCGTTTTGACAGATCTGTACCCAGCGATGGGCTTGAATCAAACAAGGACAGCCGGATTATGTGCACGGATTCACTTGGAAATCGAAAAAGCGAGAGTCAAAATTTGCCATCCTGTAATATCATTCTCTTACGTGAGCAATCTATGCTTTAAGGGGGTATGGCGAATGAGCGCGAATTCTAAAAATATAGCAGAACAGAAACCGCGAGGAAGTCGACTGATGGAATTCGATCGGAGCGCGTAATCCGCCTCCTGCACCCAGGAGGATAGCAGATGTCCCCCTTCTTCTTCGAACGGAGCCAAAGCCCGCTGAACTGACAAAACCAGCTGGTGCTGACACCTTAAGGATTCACGGACACTTTCGGAGGTCGCTCGCAAGGTACTTAAACTTTTTTTTGCCAGATTTCTATTTTTCCAGCGGAGAAAACGAGAGACAACATTATTTTTGAAACGAAAAATCTCACCAAATTCGTTAAATTGTATTCGTTATTTGAATAATCAGCTGCTCTTGAAAAATAACTGGATCGAGTTATAAAATTCTCCGACCTTCATACATTTTTGTTTAATTTTTCCTTTTCGATCTACGAAAAATCATTCAAATAAAATTATCATAAATCGTTATTGAGTGACGATGCAATGAAAAAAAGAACGACCGGACACTCAAAAATGTTCACATTCGCTGTCGCAGAGGCGTGGACAAGGAAGCAGTTTCATGGAAGATTCCCACATTTCCCACCGCGAGCAAAATGTCGTTTCGTTTGTTAGCATTTAAAAAACAGTTTTTTCAAGGTCGTAAACTTGCATGAATTATTAGGACAATCAGCTGGGCGATAAATCCGCTCCGATCGATGAAAAAAATTATAAAATCTCGCAAAGTTTGTTAATAACAACCCATTGAGGAATTATTTCCGTACTGTCAATTTCATTCGATCGTGTTGCGATTTCCGAAGAATTATTTGAAAAAAATATCGTCAATAGTCGTCGCGTAAAGTGGCACTGCAAAAAAACAGCTGGACACGGTCGAAAAATTTCACATTCGCTGTCGCAGTGGCGTGGACGTCAAAACGTTTGTTTTTTTCGTGCATTAAGAGTTTTACATGCTTCGGATGCTGTAATGTGCAACAAAAGATTTTATCGATTGAGGAGAGTGAGGAATGTCACTCTCATTTTTTCTCTGATGAATAAAACATGAAATAACCGTCAACAACGTTTTCTACGTTCACAATGGCGATTGACGGATCAATCGAGTATGACGAAAACGCGTGTATCACCCGCGAGAGCCAGCGAAAGACTATTGTGCCCTCGAGAATCCACTCCGGCGGAATTCGGCTTTGAGATAAGACGGAGTAGCGAAAAAAATTCGCGTCATATTGAAACAGACGAGTTTGCAACCCCCGACAGATCAATCGAAACATTCGTCATTGTTTCTCGTGGCGACGATGATTTCAGCGTCACCAATGAGTCATCGATTATCTCTCTCGATACGCTGTTGGATAGATCTTTCTTTCAACAACGAGAGAAACGAGCGGAGCTTGAAAAATGTTGTAACTTTAATAAAAAATTTAAAAAAACCGAAAAAAATAGTAAAAAAAAAAACAATCGAAAATTGAAGCAAACGCTTTCCGAAATTTCTTTTTTTCATTTTTTTTTTCAAAGATTTTGAGACCAAAAAATCGAAATGTGCAAAGTGCGGCAAAAATCTCGATGTATACATGATATCACGAGCGAGTTGAAGGCGAGACTCGAGTTATTTCGGTATTATTTACGTGTATCTGTAAGCAAACAGAATCGCGATAGAAACGCACACCGACGTTCGTGCTTCTTTCGTCATCGAAAACGATGACGTACAGCGCTTTATTCGCGAGTGTGGGCCTCTCCGCTATCGCGTTTAATCCCCATGTAGATTGTGTCTTTGGCACAGCAGAGCGAAGACGAAAAAAAAAAAAAAAAAAAGATGGAAGTAAAAAAATTCCGGCGGATGCTGCAGCTGTTGAAAAAAAACATGAGAAAAAAAGGGAGCAAGATCAGAGACGCATGTTTTCCATGGAAAATTCAACGTACGCAGTCGGTGCTTTCTCTCAGAGACAATATATTTGTTTGGTGTTTCGTATGTTTGTTTGTCGTTTTTTTTTCTTTCTTTCTTTAATTAATCTAATTATACCCCGGTATAACATCATTACTGAAGATAACAAGCGATATATTACAATTGGTGATACAACAAACGTGGAATTGTTGCCGATGGATCGAACCGGAAATGACATTCCCACGTGATAAGCGCTCTCACCGATACATTGTTTTTTTTTTTCCTTTTCCGTCGCACTTGTATCTTCTTTCCTTCGAGTTTCAACCGCGTGTGAGTGTCTGTGTGTGTGTGTTTTTTTTTGCGTTTTTTTATGTTTGCTTTCCATGCAACTTTTGTCAATTTTCCCGATTAATTATTGTTTCTCAGCTCATACGCTGACGGGGATTATACGTTTAAGTACATTATCGTAATAATAATAATAATAATAGAAATTGTGTAATTGTGTATAATTAATAATAGTAGCAATAATAAGAGTCAATAATAATAGTTGTAATAATGATAATAATAAAATGGCAATAATAATAATAATAATAATAAAATAATCGTCGCAATAGTGGCAATAATGATAATAATGTTAATTTATTCATTTAACTAATAACCTATATACGATCGAATATAATATTAATTTTATTTATATATACGTATAATTATCATTAGCCAGACTTGATTGTTGAACTCTAACGTCAACTTAGCCTTTAATCCTTTCCCTATCATCTCCCAATCTTCTCGCGTGTCTTTATACAAAGTACAACTTTTCATCATTACGAGCTACAGTGTCAATTTTCCTTTCGTTTTATTTTCTTTTATTTTCTTTGCTTTTTTTAAACTTTTTTTCTCACGTTTTCTCGTCATCTTGGCCTCGCTCTCTATTGTCCTTTTGTTACATCTTTTTTTTTCTTCCTTTCCTCCCTCCTTAATCGTTAAGGACTACAACGAACAAAGTAACTTTCTCACTTGAGTCACTAAGATTTTTTTAAGACTAGACAGCCTCATTCCATCAGCTCTTCTTCGAGACCTCGCTCTCTGCCCATTTCACTCCTCCACTTTTCGTCATCAATCTACGTCTACGTTTTCCTCAAAGTCTTCGTTTTTCGTTTTTTCCCTCCCCCAAATATCAGTTTTCTTTTTTTTTCATTTTTTTTTTCGTATTTTCGCAAGTGTCGTTCTTTTTTCCGTTTCTTCGACGGAATTTTCATTTTTCATTTCTTTTTTCACGTGTCTCCGGTTTTTGATTCCTCCCGAGAGCGAATCAAACGTGTTTACACTGACTAGCGTCTAACCGACGAGCGCTCGCAGGCCGATAATCGATTTTTATGTTTGGATAAGGCACCGAAAGACCGTCGCGGAAAAACACGATTATTTTCGTTCGAAAATTCGTCATTCTCTCGAAGCATTCGACGAAATATCGAAAAAAAAGAGTCTCCAAAGATTTTGCGACTCGGTGCATATTTTTGATTCGTACTTTTATTTTCGTCCACTTTTATCGTCATTTAGATATTTAATTGTGTTTAAATCGAATGCCAAAGCAATTTCCGAAATTTGCCCAAGTTTTGTCCCGAGTGCATGAAATGTTTCAAAATCGAATGGCCGTTTGTTCGCAAAAATATATTTGACTCGGGCACGCGTGTCGCATCTGGGCATCTCGTAAATATTCAAGGCCACGTTGAGGTAAAAGGCACGGTTTATGGATTTTGTCAACCACGAAAGCTATCGCGGTTAGAATTTCGAAAAATACGATTTCGAACGCGCGCGATGGACCGAAATCGTCAGAAGCTGTGGTCCTCTGATCTCGCGAATTTCTTTACGATTTTCTTCGAAGATAAATGGAGGAAGATGAAGAGAAGAGAGGAAAAAACAAGAAGAAACGAAGCTCGGATCTACGGCTAAAGTTCGTACGAGGCTATTGAAGATAAATACACACACTGTGAGTTTGTGTGTCATTTTACGAGATTCCACAGAGTACGTACTCAATAATGAATCGTATCTTACATTCGAGACGGAAAAATCCGCCTCCTCGTGACTCTTCAATCAGTTTTCACGATTATAAGTGTATTATCGCGTGTTATATTCGTTATTTACATACATATGTATATCAGAGAGCTCCAAAAACAGCAATCGATTTTTTTTCTCCCGACCGTTCCGAAAAGAGTTTCTAAATGACGAATGAAAAATCATGGCAAAAGGCAAAACGGTGAGAAAAAAATCTTGCGAATAAGCATTTTGGTGGGAAATTTTCTGCTCTGCAAAATCGCTTACCAGGTCCGAGTCGCTAAGATCAATGGTTCAAGAAATATGCGGCTTCAAAGTTGATCGCAGATGTCAACTTTCATCATCGGCTTTCAACTCGTACAACTCTCTAACCGTTGGTTCTAGCGTCCCGGAGCTCCTGAGCAATTTTGCAGAGCGTGAAATTTCCTACACACGTGATTATTTGTAAATTTTTCGTACGTGCCGAATAACGTTTGGAGGCTTTTTAGAAAAAAACAGAAGTGTCAAATCAGCATGGTGGTTTTAAAGAGGAAACTTCACTTCTTAAAAGTGAGATAAAGGTCTGTCCTTTTGGCAGGATTTTTTATTCGATATGTAGAAACTTTTGACACATTGGCAAAAAGAAAAAAAAATATCGATCACTTTCGGAGCGGTCTGACGAGTATACTTCTTCATACATACATATATATGTGTATAATTATAACGTATCGATTCATTCAGACATTTGAGCTGTCCAAAAATTATACAACGTCGTAAAACTCGCTGTCGTTGTGCGTGAAAATGACACGTTTAACATTTGTACAGCAATAGGAGCTTTTTGCGTCAATATAAATAGTATAACACTAGTATCTCTCTTTGGAGGGCGATTGGCTGGCTTTTTACTCGGCAATGCCAATTTTGGCTCCTAATTATACGACGAGGATTCCGGAACGTGTGAATGAGGCTACGAGGGGAAGGAAGATATTCTATAGATTTTTTTTCTTGAATTATAGTACTTTTCATACGTCTAGATATATATATGTATAAATATATATATATATATATATATATATAATTTTAAAAAAAAGGGCACTCTGAGACTCTTTGCGGTCCGAGCGGAACTTTAGAAAGGAAAATCGTCGAAATACGACTGTTTCTCGATCGTAACTCGATTTTCTCGCGCGAACAAAAAAATCGAATCATCCCGAGTCTCTCATCTTCACGATCGAAAAATTTCCATTCTTTCCTTCCGTTATTTCTTTTTCTCTTTTTCTCTTGATTCCAAGATATGCGTGGAGAAACGATGGAAGGTACTTTAAATTTTGTGCTCTTGAACGGAACGATTATTATTTCGCCCGAGGAAAAAAAAAAAGAAAAATATTCTCATCTCGCTCTCGAGCAATTTTTCGTACTAAAGATCAAACGAGAATTTTGCTCGAAAAAGAAAATGTACGAAACCGTCGGTTTGTAGCGTTTGAAAGAAACAAAGGAAATGTCCGAAAAAAAGGAAAAATCGAATTATCGAATTTTCAAAATCAAATTGTGAGAAAAGCCGCAATCTTTATCGAATCTCGTTCGTTCCGATAAGTGAATTCGAAGTTTTCATTCGAAGCTCACTCAACGAGCGAATGCCCGACGTTTCCGGACTGTAAATTAACCAGCGATCTTTGAGTTTGCGTTTCGCAGTTTTTTTCCTTCTCTCTGAAATTCTTCTCTCCTATGAGCGTTCGCCGCCCTTCGTCGTCGACGAGACACTAATTTTTTTCTCGCCACGTCCGTGTATGGCTTGGAAATTTTGTTTTTCATCTCTCGTAAAGATTACAACGGAAATTCATCGTCTATTGGAGTCGCGCTTCCTGAGGCGTCGTCTGATAGGGCAATCCGGGGAAAGCCGCTGCAGCCGTCGATCCCGGCAGGCCCGCTGCACCTTGCAGCGTCGCGTAAGTGTACGGAGTCACGTAACTCGCCGCAGCCGCGTTCGCTGCAACAAAATCGACGAATTAAAGAAAAATCAGTGGACGCGTCGAGATCGCGTTTATTTATTCATTTTTTTTTCTCCGAAAGCTCAAGCATCCATTTTTTTTGTGCCACGCGCGGAATCAGCGATTCAATAGGAGAAGGAATCCGCATGAAAGACAAAAAATGAGATTTACGTATGAATATTAAGGGAGCTTTCTACCTGATCGAGTCCAAAAAATCGATTTTTTGTTGGTATCACTTTCCGATAGGCCGGAAAGAGCTTTTTGGGGGAGAAGAGAGTTTACAACGTGCCCCTGGAATAGCTGATTAGCTGTAAGATGAAAAATGTTCGTTTCGCTGTATATCACGTGACAGGTAGATGGAAAAGTCGCAAAATTTCAAGCGCGATTCTCTGTCTCTGTTTCTTTTTTCCTCGATTAAGGCATTTCACTGATAAATCCAAGTTGCTTCGAGCTGTTAGTTTCATCATGCGTGTGAATTAATCGAGACTGCTTTGTACAAGGAATATCGAAATTAGATTAAAGGGAGAACAAAAAATTCCAGTCAATTATGAATTATCAAAAATGTTAGTATCGAGAATGGTTTTTTGTTTTTTCAAAAAAAGGAAAAAGCGACTTTGAACTTTGTTCGATTTTTTTCAGCACCTCTCTCTCCCTCTCTGGCTTTCAGTGATTTTTTTTTTTGCTATTTTTGAAAATTCAATTTTCATCATGCGCCAAACGGAAAAAGCAACAAAAATCGAATGGATATACCTACCGAGTATCGAATACGGTGCAGCGAATGTACATTTTTTTTGTTTTCAAGAAAATTCACAAATTCGATCTATTTCTCTTCAAAGCGATAGGAAGCTCCCTCAATTTTCTCATTGATTTTCGTTTCTCTCGTCATTAACGATTCCTCCGCGTTATTATTTCGTTAATTCACGATGACAATCGGATGTCGATTGTCCGATTGATTAAAAGCCAAAGCGACAGATCGTCGTCCAGCGATAAATCCGCCTGACCAATGCCCCACCACCACCACCATCATCATCATCATCATCATCATCATGATCATCACCAACAACAACATCAACATCAACATCATCATCCTCGTCATTGTTCGTCATCGTCGTAAATCATCGATATAACGGCAACGTCACAGCACGAAAATTGGCGAATCGCGTGCATTTTTCTAACGTTTGCAATACGTGTGAGCGTGAAACATGCAACGTCGCTGCCTGTTTTTCGTATTTTTTTCTTTTTTTTTCCCCAAAAATTCGCGCGCCAATCACGGCAATTGGTTGCGCGACGATTTGCTACGAAAAAAAAAGACAAACAGACGGAAAAAAAGAAGAAAACTCGAAAAAAGAAGGCTCACGACCGTTGACGCTCGACGGAATCGTGGCAGCTGTCTCGAAAAACCCGGCACCCGACGGAGAGAAAACACGTGACGAGTGGAGAAGGACAAAAAGCGTCGCGCTCTGAATAGAAAAAAAAAGATCAGAAGTGACCGTCCTCCCTTCTCTTTACGAAAAACGATTTCGAAGCTTTTGCGAATTTCGCGTCTTTGATGTTCGTATCGAGATTGCGGATGTTGCTTCGGCGAATGATGAAACCGATCGAAAACCGTGCAGAGTGTAAATTGGCAAAAAAAAAGAGCAACGCTTTTCCAATCTTGCGATTCTCGCGGGTGTTTTCTCCTCGCGAAGCACAAAAAATCGATCTACGAAAAAATCGCGCGTGTGCGTGTTTCTACGTTTGTTTTTTCGTGATGTTTGAAATCGCTACCATTGCCACGAAGCATCGACGGCAGGTAGAATGCGAGTGGGCTTTTGTCCAAACGATGGTGTCCCATAAGAGCCGGACTTCCGGCACTGTTCCCGTTATGTTGATGCTGCTGATGTTGCTGTTGCTGTTGCTGTTGTTGCTGATGCTGCTGCTGCTGTTGCTGTTGCTGCTGTTGATGTTGATGGTGGAGGCGATTGGCCAGCTCGGTGCTGTCGATCGGACTCTTGTGGACGCTTTTGAAACACATACCGGCGGCAGCTGCGCTCGTATAGGGCGAATAGGCATCGGCAAAGTTGTACGACGTTCCTGGATAACTGGCGGCCGCTGCGGCAGCGTTTTGGTACTCGTAAAATTGGGAAGCGGCCGCGACAGCAGCGGCGTGACTCAGTTGCGAAGTCGGCAGCTGAAGGAGCTGTCCGGCAGGCGCTGCCGCAGCGAGATACGGCGATTGATACATGTAACCCGGTGGGACTCTGAAAAAATATTTCCAACAAAATCTCGTCAGTTTTAGCGCTCCTCGAACGACCAATTTTCGTTTCTTTGTGTTTTGATTTTTTTGAATCTTGTCATTCACCAAAAGGATTATCACGACGACGGAAGAGTATCGCGACAGGAGCATCGTCCCCAGGGAGGAGAAAATTGTTTCGGCAAATGTGCGCGAGAATTGCTTTTTCTTTTTTCATTACGCGAACGTTTATTATTCATTTTTTTTTTTCAAGATTCTTCCACATTTGCACGAATTTTCTTTCCGAGGGGATTCGTCGCGAGATCCGTCGATTATTGAAACGCACGAAAGACCGAAGCCGGGAAACGACGAAAAATCGCACGATTGGCGAAAATCACGCGGAATTTCCTGGCTCGCGATTTTCCGCACGGTGAAAAACGGGTGTTTTCGAAAATCGACGATGCCAACCATCGTTTGGCTTTTATTTTTTCACACTCGCGGGATGATTTTTTCAAACGGGAAAAAATCGCGAACGGGCGAGAGACCAACGGGAAATTTACCAATCGTTTTTCTTCCGTGCGTTTGTTTTTTTTTTTCAAATTTATTCCTGTATTAAATAACAAGAAAAAAAAAAGAAAAATCAGTAGTACGATGTAAACAGCTACGAAAGTACAAAGCATACGCAACACCAAAACGATAACTCGCGAGCCGAGGGAACGACCTGGGTCGTGCGTCAGTTTTGCTTCGATTTTGACATTTTCAATTTTCGTCTATCGCGATCGAAATTGAGAAAAAAGTATGATCCAATCGCGTTCCTCAAACAGTACCAAACGCAAAGATCAATTTCAAACTACCAAAGAAACAAGTAAAACAGAAGAAATTTTCAAAAATAATTTCGCAAAAAAAGAGCACTCATCGCGCAAGAAGGACACGTTGGGTTTTTTCGTCAATTTTCGTCGCAAAGTCGTCGAATTTGATCCGTACGCGGTGGTGTCGATTGAGGCCCGGAAGTAGGCTCTTACTCGCGTCTGAGAGGGAACACAGGAAACGTGAGAAAATTGCAACTCTATAACGTACGAGCGATCATTGTTAATCTCGAAATAGCGTAAACAAAAAGTTCCTCTTTAATTATTCGACGATTGATTGAGTTTCTCGTTTGCAAGTCAAACGTACGAGGAAAAAAAATTCTCGCAAAACGAATAATCGGCAAAAAGTAATTAGCGAAAAAGAAAAATACCAAAGTATCTTTCTCGTTTGATTTTTTCTTTTCTCAAACTGACGAGCAACGCTGATCGCGAATGGAGGCACTGCATCCTCGCACGCTCAAATCGTTATATTACCATGTGATAGTATACATATTTCAAATAAAAGTAATTAATGAAAAAAAATAAAAAATAAAATAAAATAACAATTGCAAACGTCTTCTGCCAAAGAGGTGTCGCCAAAAAACAGCAAACCAAAGAAAACGTGTAGTAGGTACAGCATATTCTATATGTACATTTTCATGTAAACGTGCTACACCCACACATATACGTACACAAACATATATATATATATATATATATATAATAAATAAATATGAGTATATAAATATGTATATGTACTTGGGTGTAACATGCGTACGGCATGTAACAAATCGGCACACGTCACACGAATTATCTAACACCAACGTTAGTACCTTGATCGCGCGCTCACGATCGATCGTTCCGAGGGTTTTTTTTTTTGTTTTTTCAAGTCATACGATAGGAAAAAAAAATCGTGTAAAATCCATGAGAATAAAAGATGAAATTCATTGTGTCATCGTTGGATGATCTCGGAGGAAGAAAAAACAGAAAAAAGATCGACCAAGATACTCTCTGAAACTCAATATCCTCGCACGAGTCTCGGACGATTCTCTCGCTTCCTGGACAGCCCTGAACTTTTCAACGGATCGATAATGCCCGGTATGTTTCGAAGAGCATATATCGCTCATAGAGGGGAGTAGGAAAAGAGAGAATCAATAATAACGTTAGTCCTGGGGCAGTCTCGAAATGACCGCAACTTCGGGAAAACGATTTCGACGAATTATTTCATTCGCTCTTTTACGAAATGCGGAACAAACAAACGACGAGTCCCGAGGGTGAAATATCGAGTTGACGGGGTTGAAAATCGTTGAATCGCGCGGAAAAAAATCTCTCGTCGATCTGTCGTTGAAATCGATCGGCAAAATGGGTGCCGGGGTTTACGATCCTTTTTTTTTGTCTTTTCATAAAAAAAACTCGACCGAACCTCGCTCTCTCTCTCGGAATTTTGCAAAAAAACACGATTTTTCGAGTTTCTTTTTAAATTCCTCGTCAATACCGAATCTAGCGCGCGTGTCCTGGGACTTCCGGTGACGCGAGAGCGTAGGGCACTCGTGCGTTTCGATCGGAGACCAAACCGGAAGTCCTCAGCCATCTCCCTGTCTCGCTGTCTGTCTCTCCTCTTTTGGCGTGATATTGGTGTATCACCGCGGAGCGTGTGTTTTTTTTTAGCACAGTCGATCGTCCCAATGACGGAATCGAGCATTGTGCGAGTCCCCGGATGGATGTATAGGCTGTTTTATAGGTATATATCTCAGCGGGAAAATTTTTATAAAATTATCTGTGGCTCGCGATCTTTCGGCGAAGGCCCGTGCATTATGGATGGCTCGCGTGTCTCCCTCGCGGGTTGTTTCAGCCCGCGAGAAAGAGCGAGATCCCGGCCGACCTCGAATACACTCGGTGGTCCTTCTCGCGATGGCTTTTTTACTTTCCACACCCCCTCCCACCCCCAAAAACGTACATTTTGTACTCAAAAACTCTTTTCAAACCGGAAAATGTCGCGAATTTTGAATTGTGAAATCGAGTTTGAATGTTTTTGGGACGACAATTAATTGGAGATGAGCAATTTTCATTGTTTCATGTGAAATTCGATTTTTTAACGAGTTGCACTTTTCATTTTTGCCCACTTTGGCCAGTGTCACCCTGTGATGTATTACGCGGAAGATGCAACAGAACGATGGCTCGTTAAGCGCGTATAAATGTAAAAGCCCGCTCGATCGATGCTTCCACCTCGGATCCGACGTATAAACGTGTGATACATATTTTTGTGATGATAAATGCGATATAAAATCGTCGTACGTTTCAGCGTAATTGTCGCAACAATCGCGCATCGTCGCTCGTCCGCACAATTTATGTAATTGCGTATCGACCTTCGATAAAGAAATTGAGAGAAAAAAAATTAATAAATAAATAAAATGAACCGTGAACGAGAGACGTTTCATTTGTTTTCCCCCCCAATTTTCATCGAAATTTTCCGAATAAAAGGAATCAATCAGGCGTTTGAACAGTGGCGGATGTTTGGATCTTTTCAAAAGCCTCATTCAATTAGACGACAACGCGGGAAAGGGACAAAACGATGGATCGAGCTTCGACTCGAGGTATGAGAAAGGTATACGGTACGAACAACCCTCTCGCGAGGCGCGAAGGGCGGATATCCGGAATCGTTTTACCGTCACGAAGCTCGCTAAACTATGTACGGCCGTGTGTATATCGTGCTCTCGTGAGCTTTCGTGACGGAAGCGAGTAAACCACCCTCGATTTCCGACGCAAAGTGGCCAACCTGGCTGATTACGATCTCGACTCTCGTTCATCCCTGCGGTTATACCAAGCTTACGCGTGTATATACATACTGTGAGGTTGTTTATATACTTTCGTGCATATGCCTGGAATAATGTCGCGAATCGTACGATGTAGAGTCATAAATTCGTTACCGATTATCGTTTCCCAGCGTGCAAGACGAAAAATGGGTTAATTTTCTCAACGAAAGTCGTGGTAGGAAAAGCTACCCCGAAAAATCTTCATTTTCCACGTTTCCCCACGATCGATCGATCTTTCGACTCTACGGACGATGATTCTTCGCTAATTTTTGGTTAAAAATGAATGTCCTTCGAGGAACACGACGGAGTTTTTATTGTTACGAAGGAATACGATTGTCACGTCGGTCGCGTATTTATGGGGGTGAAAAAAATACTGCGAGGAGAATGACGAGAGCGAGGGGTGGATACAAGGTACAAGGTGGCGCCGGCGCCTCGGATAATCCAATGAGATGATCCTCCAATCCCTGAAAAGCCACGAGCGTCCAATGGGAATGTAAACCACGAGCTGTTTCGGGGTGGTTTCGATCGCTGGTGTCGCGCGCAACTCTGTGTCAAAACCTCCCCTTCCGGCTGACCAGGGGGGCTGAAACTACGAGATTTTCCCACGTTCGTGCCCCTTTTCTCTCTCTCTCTCTCTTCCCTCGAAATTTTGAGGGTTAATTGGGTGAAAGACGAAAGTTTTCGCGTCGTCGCGAAATTATGAAAAAATTATCGCTCGTACGAAAGTGTCATTGAGCGACTCGGAGATTTATCTCCGAGTGTGTACATTAACGCCTCGCTGTCGTGTTAAATATATGCCACTTAAACACCGGAAGTGAAGAGAACGCACTTTGAAAAGAGACTCGAGAGTCATCGTTAAAAGACCTTCGCTGTTGATTATCATTGCGAGGGACTCGGACGGATTATTAGAAGGATTTTTCCCCAGATTTCAGCGGAGGGAAAATCTGCGATGATTTTTCTTCAAAATGGTCGATGATTCAGGCTCGAACGAACGACACCGAGAGGCGACGAATGATTTAAGCAACGACGACAGGTGGAGGAGATGAGTCTGGCTCGCTTCGATGTTTCAAAAATCTCTCCTCTCTCTCTCTCTCTCCCTCTCCGCTAATTTCTCTCGTTTTCTCGTTTTGGCTGAGCAGCGAAACGAAAATAGAAAGCTCCGTTGGGTTGCTTTGTCGACGGTGGCTTTTGAGAGAGGGGAAGCGGAAAAAAAAGGAACAAAAAAGAAAAATAGTCGAGTCTCGTCGTCGCTGAGACGCGCCACGATGAAACTCGACGTCGCGCGCAAAACGAACAAGACGACGGAGGAGCCGAGCTCCGAAACGGAATACGCTCGAGAGACGGAGTGAGAAGAAAAAAGAACGACTCGTTTCCCGAGGAAACGAGGGATTCGAGGATGATAATTTTCAGAAGATATTTCTCGGCTCGTTACTCGCGCGACTCCGGAGGAAAGGACGAAATCTCGCGTGGAATTTTTCGCGATAAATTCCAACGAAACTTTGGTCCAGCCGTAATTGAGAAGCGTCGAGCGTAAATTTCGCGAAATTGGCGAACGTCGAGAAATTTTTCGAAATTTTTCGAAATTTTCCCTTCTCTTCCGAACGGAAGAGAAAAAACGTCGGAGAAGCTTCGGTCGGACGAATTCGAGAGACAAAAATGAGGAAGATGCGAGAAACGAAGACTCGCGCGCTGCTGAGGAGGAGAGATGAGACGGACGAGGGCGAAGAGAGCAAATGTACGCGGCATAAACGTTCGAGAGGTTGACACCGAGGGACAGGTGGATCTAAATAAAGACTGGACCGAAGCCAGACTCCAAGATGGCCGGTTACGAGCGAATATGCGTAGTCGTTTATAGAGAAACCTCGGGGAGAACTTACGACACCGAGCAGCATCTCGGAGAAATGTGTACGAGAGCTCACAGAGAGGAACAAGGAGGTACAACGAGGGGGAGAAGGCAAAAAATATATATATATGTAGAGAGAGAGAGAGAGAAAGAGATAAACTGCAGATAGAGACGGAAAGAGCAAAACTGAGGCCATCAGTAACACACTGAGTTGCCACTGCTGGGTGGTGTTAAATTTCATTTGAGTGTCCGCCCACGACCCTCCGACGTTGAAACGCACTTTCGTCGTCGTCGTGACGAGAGAAGATTCGGCCCGTGACGTTTCCTCATCTTTTCCCTGCATCGAATCTCGAGACGAACAAAAATTCTCTCCCGTTTTCTCGATCTTTTTTTTCCCCCTTCGCTGCAGCCCGAAACTTGCGCGGCGTTTTGTTCTTCTTTGCTTGTTTATTTTTTTTTGGCTTTCCATTTTCGTAAAATATCGTGAATTATTGCCGATTTATCGCGGGGACGACCGATCCGTTTGATTCTATGGACCCGAATTTTGAGGATGAACGAAATCGAGATTTTTCAATCGATATTTCGCGAATTTAGGAAAAATTTGCTTCATTTGGAGAAACGAGGCGGTTGCACTTCCGCGTCGCTGTGGAGAAAAAAAAATCATACCTTCGACCGAGCGATGACTCTCTCGTGGACGACTGATGGTTCGATTTTTTCGAATTGAAAAAAAAGAAACTGGGAAATACACAATTTTCCGACACGATCGGGAATCGCGACGCGCGATCGAGCCACCTGGCGTTGCGAGTCACAAAGGCTCTCAAAATCATCACGAACACCAAAAGAAATTCAAAGAAAACGGCAAAGAAAAAAAAACAGAAAAATATCAAACGAGAAAAGAAGAGAAATTGTAACGAAAAGGTTGGAGAAAAAAAAAAACGACACCAAACAGCGACACCAAGTGTGCAACAAGCCCCACGCACTTTCGGAATTCACGTTTCGAGAGAGAAAACACGGAAAAGTGATTCCGCCTCTCGACGAAATCGTCGAAAATTTGCAGCTTCACTTTGTCTCGAAAATAAAAAAAGATTCAAAATTACGCGTCATGAAATAAAATTGCGACGATTATTCGATCTCGATGTACCGTTTTTACCACCGGAATTCAAAGGACCGCGAGAGACTCTCGAGATGAAATCTACCGAGGTCTCTTCGCGCAGTCTGTTTCCACGATAAAATAACGAAAGCCCGAAAAAAAACGCGTGTGTTTCGCTATGATTTTGCTCAAAAAATGAGAAAAAAAGAGACACGCAACGCGTTCAAGCGATGTTTATCAACCGGAAGTACAAGAGCGAAAAATCAGGACCACGTGATATTGCGAGTGTGTCGGGCCAGCAGTGGGTGAAATTGGCAGAAAAATCCGCATACGTACTCACGATATGTGCGTTAATGAGTGACGTCGCAGCTGAACATCGCCGTTAATACGATGATATTATTATTATTATTAATAATCATTATTTTATCCATTGATTAATTGATTATTGTGAATCGTACCAATGCCGGATTAAAATGTAATTAAATGAAAAAAAATAAAATAAAAAGTAGAAGTAAAAAAAAAACACCAATCAACCGCAGAGGCAGAGCGTGGTATGAAAAATTCGCAAGACCGCAACGATTAATGTGAAAAAAAGAAAACAATATATGTATGATATATTCATATATGTGTGTGTCTGTATGTAGGAAAAAAAAAATATATCAACAAGAATATCCACAAGAGAGAAAAAAATAACAATCGGTAAACAGACAAGACAAAAAAGAAATCTCAACAACCGCAAATCCATCTCAAATTCGCCATGTAATCACGTAATAACCATCATCAAGAAAGGAAACAACGTGAGAAAGAACAAAAAGAAAACAAAATGAGTAAGAGAGAAACGTCAAAAACGAAAAAAAAAAATAGAAAAGAAAACGAAGAGAAAAAAAGAAACACAACCCCACAAAATTCGATCCACGGTGAGATCTTTGGCAATATTATTTATATACTGAACGTAAAAGATAGATAAATATGTAAATAATTCGAAGATAAGTACTCATGGTTTTGTTTTGTTCGTATACGTGTGCGTGTGCCGCTGATCTGTCGCAACATCTTTCTTTTTTCTCGACCTCTCTTTTCATCTCCGATCGCTCTTTATCTCTCTCTCTCTCTCTCTCTCTCGCTCTGTATTCTCTCTACAAGCTCTTTCTCGCTCTCCCTCGCTCCCTCGAACCTTCTCTACGATCGACTCTCTGCATCATACGTTTTTTTTTAATTGCGCGATTTAACGAATTTAATTTTTTTTCCATCGCCATTTATCGGACCCGATCAACGATGAGTACATTTTTTTTCGAGTCTTTCTTTTTTTTTCTTGAGAGGAGGAAGAAAAAGAAAAAGAAGAAGAGGGATCACGGGGACTCTCGAGTACCCCGTGACGAACGGGGTAAGTTCGAAGTTCACCGAAGTCTCTCTTCGTTCAACCCCAACATCTCAATCTCAATCCTCCACGCTGTCGCGAGCTTACGCTCGCGCGCGCCCTCATCGGGATGCTGAAAATGTCATTTTAAAATTCGCGTTTTAGCTGTCAATGAAATTATCGAATTTGCGTGTGCGTTTTTTAATGGAAAAACAAATGAGAATCTTCGCCCGCTATTTTAGACAAATTATTGGGAATTTCTACTCGGCTTTTTCTTTCCTTCGCCGCAGGTTCGATCTCGACGAAATCGGCATTTTTCCTGCTTCGATATATGCTGTAAAAATCTCCAAAAAAAAACTAACTCGGCGAGATTCCCTGCACGATTATTTTCAACAGTACGATATTGAGAAGTAGCTTTGAAAAAACGTTTTTTATCGCGTCAAATTTATTTCGTTCCTTATTTTTAAACCGCCGTGTCTTTTTTTTTTCAAACGAGAAACGAGAGTTTTTTGATCATTTATTCGTTTTTAATATCGACATTTGTTCAGAATTACCGCGTCTGGGATTGATTTGTTTTTTTTTTTCAGACTTTCGCAGCATCTCCGAGCGCTCGAAATTCTTGGTCAACTTCGGTTTTGTCGAAATTTCACCTGCGGTGCGTTTATCGCGAGAGCAACTTTTCTCGGGGCGGAGAAAAAAGTTGTCGTGAAAAGCGAATCAAAGTATTCTCGTAATATTTTATCGCGACCCTCGATCATACGAAAACGCGTTTATTATCGTATTTGGTAGAGAGAAAAAGGGAACAAAATAAACAAGAATGAATTAGTAAGTGTACAAACACCGGTGGGAAAACTTACCCATACTGGCTGGGCAGAACTGTTGGATATCCGGCTCGTATACCAGCTGCGAATGGGAATGCTGAAAACACAAACGAGACGGTTTTCACGAGTTCGTACATTTCCACCTTGTTTCTCGATGACAAAAGACGTCATCGAATCATCATTTCATTCTTCCTCGCAAAGTTTTCACGAAAAGAAACGGAAACGAGTAAATAATATTCAAAAATGGTTGATAATTTTTTACGACAAAAAAAAATGAAATTTTCCATTGCGAGAAAATCAAATTGTTATTCATTCATTTTTTCCAACGATTTTCGAGTAAATAGTCGAATTTTTGGAACAAAGGGGCTTTGAATAGTTGCTAAAGTGAGGCGATAAGGTTCATGAAAAATATGATCGTCTTTGGATAACGAGAAGAGAGCCTTGGGGGGAGGGTTTAGACGTCTAGCCAGACGCTCAAACGGTACATCTCGAGTGCGTTACTCCTTGATGAGCGACAAAAGCAAGAACACGAGGAAGCATTCGGAAAATCCATCGCGAGAGTAGCGAACGAAGATAAGGCGAGGTTTCAGCTTTGGAGAACAGGGCTCCGAGTCCCGACAGCTCGTACACACCGCTGTGCAATTTTAGACTTTGGTCCATGGCGGAAGAGAGAGGAAACGCGGAGCGAGCGAGAGGAGCGACGATGCGCTAGGCCATTCTCGAGAAATTTTTGGCTCGTAGCCACGAAGGAGAGCCGAGGAGAACGAGACGAACTTTGGCGAGCCGGAGAACGAGTCGGGACTCTCGGTATGATTCAGGAGAGCAGAATCAAGAGGGATGCTGCGCACGGAGATAAGCTACGAAGATTCGTGGGTAATTCCGATGCCACGGCGGACAACCGCGTTGCCGATCATCCGAGAAACTCCGGCCTTTGAAAATTTTCGAAAAACGAAAATCCAAAATTCTCCCGATTTTTCAAACTCGAATTTTCCTCGATTTTCGTTTTTTTCTCTCCGTCTCGCGTTTTCCCTGCGTCCCGATTTTAGAAATTGATAGAAATAGAGTAGAAGAATATCGATGTTTCCAAAGTGGATAGAAATTTGCGAAAAAATCCTCGAGTATTCGTCAAAAGACGAAAAAAAAAGCGAGATGAATAATAAATCGCCCGAGTTATGGACTTTTCCGATAAGCACGTCAAAATTGTTGAAATAACACTGCGGGAGTATGAAGGATGAAACGTCACAACGTACTTCGTGTCCTGCAGGTCGTATCGTGGGAGTTTAATGTCGTTTTATGGTTGCTTTCCATCGTTACCGCGAGCCCTCGAGTTCTATCGATTGAGGAATGACACACATCGGTACCAGACACACGTGTGACACTACACGGCCAACACCGGAGGAAAATATGACGAAATAAGTGACGGTGCAGCAAACGCGCCGAGTGGAGGGCACTCTAATGAAATAGCCATGGAAATGGTACGAGCTACTCCGACCAACGAGAAATCACCTCTCTTCGGCTCTCTTTCGCTCGCTATTTTCGTCCTCGGACAGATAAAAAATTCTTTGTGTACTCTATTCGTACGGAAAAAAAAATATAAAATTATAATTAAAGAGGAGCGATCCTGTAGAAAATCGTTACTCTCGCAAAGGTCTGCACACCACATGCATTTTTCATTCCTAATGGCTCTTTTAATCATCCTTCACGATTTATTCTCTTTATCCTCTATTGAATCGATCTACGCGGTTCTTGGCAACGATAAAATTGAATAATAAATTATTTTCTCCAAGTTTCCATCGTGGAGGAACGAAAAAATGCTCAAGAAGACGAAGAAGAGCGTCGAATTCGACGCCGAGGAGAAGAAACTATTTTTTTCGAACGTTGACGCGGTAGAATTCGATGATAAATTTTTATCGTATTCGTGCTACATCGCGGAAGCCTCAAAAGTCTGGAAAAAAAATTCCAGACCATTGTGAGGGAACACAGTCGTCGTTTACGGTGAACACAGCTGTTGCCACAATAAGGCGCGTCGAGAAAAGTGTAACGCGCGCTGTAACTTTGACGTAGTATCCAGCCTATCGACGAAGATCGATGAAATCGATCGTCATTTTGATTCGATAGAACTTGGACGATTGTTTTTTTCCTTTTTATAAAAATCACTTTCTCTTTCGCAGAGTCGCATTTTTTTCGGCATTTTCTCTCAAAAATACAGAGCCAAAAATGGCTTCTCGCTGTGTTTTCGTACGCGATGATGAAAGAGAGGGAGAAGGGCAGCCGTAATTTCAATGATTTTCTGGCTGGGATTCAACGACGCAAAACTAGACGGTGACAATCACGCGCGGCATGTGCCCGACGCGTATTTTCCTCGTCAAACGACGCTGATCGTCGAATATCGAGAGCCAATGGGCGTATGACGACGAAAAAAAGAATAAAACACGTTTCTCGTATCGAGAAAAACATGTGCTTGTATTTTTTGCCCTCCTTGATCGAAAAATATCAAAATCATGGGTGTGCTTGAAAAGCTTTGAGAATTTTTCTCACATGGACGGATCCATGAAAAATTCATGGGCGATCTTCAGCGAGGCGGAAACTAGTTTTATTTTGTGTTTATCGTGCAATAATTAAGTTGGTAACTCACTCGCTTGGAGATTGCCCCTTGGCTTCGCCCCCAGTATCGCCAGATTGACATTCG
Source organism: Heteropelma amictum (assembly GCA_959613375.1). NCBI lineage: Eukaryota > Metazoa > Arthropoda > Insecta > Hymenoptera > Ichneumonidae > Heteropelma > Heteropelma amictum. Next base: position 13,308,822 of record OY390727.1, read on the forward strand.
CTTTTCGACCATCGATTATTGGGTTAGGGTCCTTGCATGCTCTTTCCGCAGCTGGTCTGTCACCCATGATTACCTAATGAAAGCGAATTGCACAAATTACAAAAATATACATCACACGGGAGAGATTCGACGAGCAAACGACGAACTCGTTTCTTTTCAATCGCGAGAAGAAATTTACGTCATTTCCGAGATGATATTCTTGAGAAAAAACAATTGTTGACTTTTCTCGTTACAATGATTATTTTTAGCAAAGAAAAACGACATTCTGCACGCACACGCGAGCGACCGTCAGCGACAGGATAATTGACGTAAAATTTGATTCTAATCGCGATTAATATTCGCGAGCGACGAAAGTATATCTCTCGTTTGAATTTGAGACCGGCTTTGTTTGCACGGGTAACAGGTTACGCGTGGTCAGATGTCAGATGTGGCCCGTGGGCGCAGGTGGGATTCGATGATAATGGAAAAGAAAAAAAAGGAAGCGTGAAAAAAAAAAATAAAAAGAAGACTCGGGGTTTACGTCAGGTCGCGTTATCGCGAGAGCCGTATCGCGGTGTTGTTTCGACGAGGTGGCGGGAAGGAAGTCAGCAACGCGTCTTTTGCGCCTTTCGATTATTGCCGAAGGCCTCACCGGTTCTTTCAGCTTTAAAAATGGTGACTGGCGAGGCTCGGAGATATACACTCGTCTCGGCCAACGGCACACGATAAAACCGCCGAGAACAATGCGTTATCGCGTCATATTTTGCGGGAGCACGAAATAGTAGCGTTGGGAGCTTTATGCCGTAGATTATAAGCCAATTGTATTTACATACGAAAAAAAATATATACAGGGTGTCCCACAACTCGACGCCGATTGTTCGAAGTTATAGATTCGCGATGGAATTTCAAGACGAAAAGTTTTCTCTAGTTTTTCTCGTACGACGAAATCTCGATGAGCCGTCAAACGTCAAAGTTTCGTCCAATCGGAGGAGGGCGCGCGCTCCCCTCTCTAGCGGCGCGCCCAATCGACCGAGCTGCACCGAGCGACGACTCGGCGGGAATTGGTGGTACTAAAAAGTGCTCACAGACTTTTCGACCGGAAATTTCATAATCTATTCTCGAATGAATCGTCGCTGCTCGTTTCTAGGACACCCGGTGTATACGTATGGCTTTTTCAAATACGTGGCTTGGGAATTCTCAAAGGCAAAAGCGAACAATTTCGGCGGAATAATCGGATTTGAATGAAACGTGACGCAATCTGACTGGCGATTTGATAACTGAACCGGCATTTTTTGTTTTTCATGGAGAAACGGAGAATTGTGTTTAAAAATATTTTTCGCGTTATTTAACGTCAAAAAGTGGTACAGCAATTGTCGGATACTTACGAAACCATACCCCCTACTTTTGCCGGTTTGTCTGTCGGTAATGACGACAGCTTCCTCGATGTCCCCGTAGACGTTGAAGTGTTCCCTGAGGCTTTTGTCGGTCGTGTGATAGGGCAATCCGCCGACGAACAATTTGGTCCATGTCGTGTCCTTTTGCTGTGGCGTAACACCAGCGAGAGCGCCGAGACTCGAGACAAGCTCGTCCGGCCCTGGAGCACCCACGGTCCCAACCGTCGTAACGGCGCCTAGACCGGCGGCACTCGGCATCAACATTCTCAAAATTTTGGCTATTTTGCGGGACGACCGCGCGTTCGCCTCGCGTCGAGCGAAACAAAAATTTAACGACTGACGGAAGAAAAAATGAAGAGGAACAAAGATGACCTTGACGTCCCCGGAAAAAAGGGAAAAACTCGAAAAAAATAATTGACTTTACGCGCAATTCCTCCCTCTCGTATTCCGAGTGAAAATCCTCGTTCTACGCTCGGCGCGATTTATTTATCACAGACGTTTCTGCGGCATTTACACGAGCTTCGAGACCTGAAACATACGAATTTGAAAAAAAAAAACAATCGTGAGTGAAATGGTTTTTCTTATCTTTTTTTTTATAAGATCGCAAGCGCGTGGGAGTTTTATCGGCTTTTCGTGTGTTTTCGTTCAAGACGATCGTGGTTTCGAGAGCGGGACGATGGGAATTTGTCGGGTGGAATGAAAATAAATGAAATTTTGAAAATCAGTAAGAAAAACATTGAGAGCCCCGAGAGATCGTGCAGATGGTGGATGGAACGAGTTTGGGGTCGACAGGTCGACCCGTTGACGAGGAGGTCGCCTCGGGTTTCCGGCGGCGCGGTCGGGAACCTCGCTGCCAGGATTTTGGAAAAGTTTTCGATCGACTGTTTTGTCCCGACGTGAAAAATCACTCGACACAGAGACTCTTTTGTGCGCGCCACTCGGCGTTGAATAATCGGCATCGTTACGAGCGAGTGTACACTCGCGAAGAAATCTAATCGTTTTCTTCTGGTGTCCAAGAGGACATTGACCCATTGCCGAGCAACCGCGATACGACGAAACGCAACGACACGCGCACGAGTCACCCGGGGTAAACTTTATCGGCAAACACGAGAGTCACGTATGAGCCGATCGTCCAAAAGTCTCGGAGGCAAAAAGGCCACGGAAAAAATAAGAAGAAAAACCCACCGAGAGCCACTAGAATCCGCGGGAAAGCCAAGAACACATCGCTCTCCGATTTTCCCGGTTTTCCGCCTTTCTTCATTCGTCAAGACCCGCAAAACGAGCCAAACTCGCGGCGAAGCTCTCGACGAATTATCGGTGGTAGGAGAATGGATTTATTTCGCACTGCGAGAGAGAAAAAAAAAAAAAGAGTCGAGAGTCTGGTGGAAACGAGGCCCAAAACGAGACTGTAGGGCCCCGTAAATCGAGCTTCCCTCTCTTTATTCCCTATTTCTTTTTCCCCCGCGTTGTACTTTCCCTCTCCGCGTCTTGTGTCGTACAATGAATGGCCTTGGGAAGGGTAAGGGGTGTCTATGTGGAGGAACCCGGCTTTCTCCCACCGCGATGTGTTTTCGAGTTCGAAAAAAGCGAGAGAGAGAGAGGGAGATGTGACGGGGCTTCGAAAGAGGCCCAACGGACCGTCAGGGCCCCGATGGTTCCTCCTGCTGTTCCCGATCCCTAAACGGCAGCTGCTTTCGGCTCAGGCTCGGCTATTCCACTGCTGTTCCGCTTCCACCGCTGCAGAACCGGTGCACCGTGTATACTATAATAATGTCCTGTATATGTAATGCCCCATTCGAATATAGCATATATACTCTTCGTTTTTAAATTTTCTATGTATATGTATATACATATATACATAATATATACGCGTATTGAACGGAGGCTCGTGCTTTACCGGAGAATAAAAGCAGGACAAACCGGGTTCTACCTCCATTGCACATGGAAACGTTACACACGTAAGCCATCCTCGAGGGTACATCGATACGTAATGGGTTGCGGGATACGAGCTATCCGGAGCAAAGAGTCCGTGGAAAGACCTGAATTTTTCAATGCTTCACCGTGTATACACACTCGCCGACATATTTGTATATATTATAAATACCCCGAGAGGCTTCTGCATGTGTGCACAAAAGAGGATAGAAGCACCGAGGGATCGCTCGATTTCGAAGCTTGCATCGCAGCGATCCAACGAAATGTACTCAAACTTCTTTCTCATCGTCGGCGTTCTACGATTTGCCAAGTATTTTCGAGCAATTTATCAAAATTGCGACAGTTTTCAAAATAAATAAGGGATTATAATGAAAATTCAGGAAAATTGAGGCATCTATCCTTTTTTTTTTTAAATCCTTTCGATTTCTTCGTGACACGATCGGTAAGACCGGTAAAGGGGGAAATGTCAACCGGAAGTAGCGCACATGCCGGGGATCCGAGAGACCACCGGCCGGAAAATTTCGTTGGATTTCTCTGAACCTCCGAAGGGAGCGTAGACTCGGTCGTGTTCGCGGGAGGGTAAAAAACGCAGGGGGTGCCGCCGCCGGCTGCGTTCTTTTTCGTCGTTTGTAAAAATATGTATACGAAACTCGGGGGGTTCAATTAACATCGATATCAGAGTACACATTCAACGCGATGTTGTCCTAATTCCAGCCGAAATTTCGCCTCAACGTCACGAGGCGATTGTCAATAAGGGAAACGGTCATAAAATTACAAACGACGTGGAACGAACGACCGTGTTCATTCAGGTGTTGAATTTACATCGTAGAATTTGTATTTACGAGTATATACGCGCGAAAAACAATCGATCGATCATTGAGGATTTATAGAGAGCGTGTGAGAAGCGCGTGTATTTGTTTTGACGCCAATCAGGTGCGAGAGACACTCGCCGACTCTCGGACTCGATGAAAAATCGAGACGCGACATTTCCGTCGAACAAAAGCCACATCCTACGGAACTGGAAGGGTTTTTACAGCCCCTTTTTCCTCCACCGATCTCGAGATACTTTTTCTCTTCGTTCACCGATAAATCGTCATTCCAGACTAAACAAAATCCCCCGGTATAGTTTCATTGTAGCGATCGAACGGATTTCATTGCGAAATTTTTCTCAACCGATGAAATTTACGAGGGGAATTAATGAGCGCGTCCGGATAAACTCCGAGAGGGATGCGTGTGTTTCAGCGTCTCTCGCGTTGCGAATAATCGTGAAATCGTGCAGCGGGAATTTGCGAAACATACCCTCCCCCCCCCCGTCCCTCGCTCTTTTCTGTTTGGTTTATTAATAAACACACGGTGAAGGAAAAGCACGTGCCCGCGGAGGAACGAGACGAAACCTACGACGCCGGAATTTCGCGTGAGTAACGTGGATAACGGCTCTTTGTCGCTGGATCGTTGGAAATTTTCGTTCTTTTTTTTTATTTTTTTCCACTTTCCTTTTCACTGGAGAGCGCGACGAAATTGGGGATGAAAAATTTTGCGAAAATGAAGAATTTTTTTTCATTCAGAAACCCTAAACTCGTTATGTTTAGGCTCATCCGATTCTTCGTAGGGAAATTAACGTATTCATTTTCCTCCTCAAAGTTTCGTTCCGTGTACCGTTGCGCGGAGGGGGCTAGGGGGTTGAAACTGAACAATAGGTTCTTGAGGGAATTCCCCCGAGGGTCTCGTCCAGGTGTTGGGACCCGCAAGGGTGCAACCCTCCCGCTGGAATATGTATATACGCGTCGATGGTCGTACGGATCGCCGTACTACCCCTCTGCGGCCTTTTCATCCCTCCCACGAAAAACGAGAAAACTCTTGGCAAACCGGTGGCCAAAACCAGTGGTGACTCTCGAAGGAGCGACCATCGACGACGATCTCGTTTGTTACACGCGTAACGTCCGTTACACCGCGGATTTGGGACACGATCGTGTCCGAGAACGAGAAAGAAACGAGAAAAAAAAAAATCAAATATTTTCGAGCAAGTTTCGCGAATAAAATCGTGAAAACGGCGAGTCCTCGACGCTACAATGTTGCGTCGCGGCGAAATGTATCGCGAGAAGAAACATTCAAAGACGATTCTGCCCGGGAGCAACAAGGTTACACGTCCGATATTTCTTTTTTCTTCTCATGATTGATATTTTTGCCCAAAAAAAAATCGAAATTCGATCGAAAATTGAGATTGAACAAACTGTATTCCGCGTTCGTTTCCACGAACCGTCGTCACGGATTTTCCCGTCAATTTCATAAACATCAACATCGAGTCGATTGGTTAATAAAAAAAAAAAAAAGAAAGCGATCGCAATCTTCGATCGAAGAACGAAACGCTTTTTTTTCGCCGTTATTTCAGTCGCGACGCGTCGGACGATTTTTGTTTCAGCTTCCTTTTCTCTCGTCATCGATGACAATGACATTCAACGGCCGCGGAAGCGCGTGCATTCATTTTTTTCCGAGACACGAGACGATCGCCGTGGAAATATCGGGAAAATAAATGGATTTCGACAGCGAAAAGCGATTCCTTACCCTCGAAAAGAGAGACTCGACGGTAATGTCGGTTAGTCGGAATTAGAGACGCGTTATATTTAGCCAACAGCGAGAAACGTGTGCACGTACATGTACACGCGTACGTGTGTGTTTGTGTGCGAGTACACGACCGCGTATTGAGCATTACACGCACACACATGTAGATGCAAAGTCTAAACCGGCTGTCTTGAGACGCTCCGCGAGACGATGCGTTTTGCGAGAGAGGGAGAGAGAAGGAAAAGGCGGGGGTGTACGCGGGAGTGCGTGAGAAAGACGAGGACGAGGAAAAAGTCTTTTGGACTCACGGTAATTCCCGCACGCGCGTAAATCATCAGTGCCCCAGGGAAATACGACGAGAGAGAGAAAGAGAGAGAGAGAAAGAGAAAGAGAGAGAGAGGATTAGGAGGAGAGACAAGAGGGGGGTATTAGGTCGTGTACACTTATACATGGACGCATGTATGTAATAGAAAAGACATTGCCACAAGTCGGTACCCTAAAAAAAACGTGTACGTTTCGAAATATCGTCGATTTTGCCACAACTGTGTAATCATTTTTTCCACGACTGGTGTAACGTTATAATGAAATTAAAAAAAAAAAAAATGTGCAGGTATACGTATATTGTTTGCACTCACCGTGTCCTTTGTGAAACTATACGCGTGCACGTAATCGAGAACGAGGTAGCTTGCGTAATTGTCGTATATAACAATATAATTATTTATGAAATTATATTATATATATATATATATATATGTATATATATATATGTGTGTGTTTATATACTACAATTCGCACGTAGATTCCAAACAAACACTTTGATTATCCTCCTCGGGCTATTTAAATATCCACAGAAGCGCCGATCAATCAGTCGAGGGTTGCGGGGGAGGATCGAGACTCTGATGGTTCAATCGGGCACCAACTCGATTTTTCCTTTTTTCCCCTTTCTTCTCGCACAGATTTTCAATAATACTTTGTATACGGACAGTGCGACGCGCGCGTACGTTCAACAACGAGGAACGATGCTTTCCGAACAACTCGTTCGGGCTCCAACGACGAAACGAGAAATTAACGAAAAAAAATAACAAAAAAAAATGAAAAAAGAACAACGAAACACGTAACAAGGCTTCTTTTTTAACGCGAACGGTACAAACTGCTGCGCATTAGCCGAATTTTCCGGTGCGAAGCTTCGCGCGATTATTCTTCGATCCTCCTTCGGAATATCGATGCGAATCTCATCGATAATTGCCGGTTATTCTCTTTTTATTTCGGTATTTCTTTTTTTTTTAATACCTTTTTTTCCCCCGAGGATTGCGTCGAATTTTTCGAGTTCGCGACACACACCCGACTTTGACGAAGGTCCACGTGCGAATGCCGATCAAGGTTTGAGGCAACCGCGATGTTCGCTGGTTCGCCGGAACCTCCTGGCCCGACGAATCTCATTGGACATTACCCAGGGAGATCCTCTCCTCGCCCCTCGGCCTCCACATACCCACCTTCCCTTTCTCATTTGTCTCTCGTCTCTCTTCGTTGCTCCTCTGGTGCGCGAGAGGCCCACCAGACTCGGTCCTGCTCCGATCCTTCTCAAAGCGACTTGCCAGTGCCGTACAAACTCGAATTTCCCGTCGGGTGTCGCGGGATTTTCTCAAAATCGTCGGAAAATGAAGCACATTTCGATATCAATCGAGCTTCTCCCGGGAATTTCATGCTCACGTTCGAAAATTCGCTGTTTTACGCGTTCTTCGGCTTCTCCGCAATTTTCTTCTCATATTTCCCGATGAAAATGTGAAATATCGCTGAAACATTTTGTTTTTTATCGATCGATTCACGTTTTGCGATCGTTCGCTGCAAATTCAAAGGCACGGAGATCGGTGAATCGTAACTTTGTCAATTCGTTCGATCGAATTTTTGTTTTTTTTTATTTCAATCCGACAACGTCGTTACATTGTAATTCATCCTTTTATTTTCCGAGATATCGCTCGAAATTTTCGTCGCTGAAGGTGAAACGCAACGAACAAAAAATCCAGACCGAGTTGGTCTCCCAGCTTGGAAGCTCGATTACATTTTCGTCGCTCTCGCGAAACATTGTACGGGCGTTTTTTTCAAATCAAATTTGTATCCAAAACAAATTTGAAGAATATTCCCGCGCCATTTTGTTCGATCGAAAAATTCACGTTCGAGCGTTTTGGTATACGTGTCGCGATGTAAATTCCGTGGTCGGTGAGAAATTTTCGAAAATTGTTGGACGAAAAAAATGTCCTAGACGCGAGATGCTGGGAAGCGCGGGAAGGGGAGAGAAAAATTGAGGAAAAAAAGAGAGAGAGAGAAACGGAAGGGAAAAAAAACGAAGAAGCAGCTTGGTGTGCGGGGACCAACGAGAAGTCCGACAAATCGAGGTGGTGGTCTTTTACGGTGTATCAGCTGTTCGAATAATCGTTGGACTCTCGCGCTCGGGCAGCTGTTTCATCTCGTTCTTGCTCTCCGCAACACGGACCTGGAAAGCCGCGAGCGGCCCAAAGGGAGAGCCTCCCAATTTTTTTTCTATTCCCATCGTTCGCCTCTTCTCCTCTCTGACGCGCGACGTGACGAAAATCACACACGTGAAAAATCGTGAAAATGATTTTACAGCCACGTGCTGCAGACAGAATCATCAGACACGCGTTTCGGATGAAAATTCTCGTATTTTACAACGGCGATTGGGATAAATCACTGATTCTCGCAAATCCTCGTATTTAAACCCACTTTTCCCGTACTCGTCTCGAACAAACGGTCCATCGATCTTGCATCGGACTCGTATAAAATCACCCTTTTTGACGTAACCGCATTCGTTCGATAAAGAAAAATCCAGTTTACGTTGGTATATTTTCTCTCGAGAAACGCTCACCTCCGCCGTTTTTCGCGGCGTTCGAAGAGTTTGAATAAAAAGAGCGCGAAAGTGCCGCGGCATTTACGAATCGATGGAGGGTCGCGCGCGTGTGTGTGTGGAAGTACGCGCAGCGGCGAATTATCATCGCGAGATCATCATCGTTGTCCTCCGCGATATGTCGAAGAAACTCGCGCGGAGAACGAAAAACGCGCTTATGCGAGAGAGGGAGGAGGGAGGGAGGGATAAAAGGGTGCATGGGCGCATACATACATACGGTAAAAATAAGAGAAATGTAAAGAGAAGGAGACAGAGACGGAGCAAAAGCGAGGAGACCCCATAGGTTCATGGCACGCGCTGCCAGCTGCCTCACAGCTGTCTCTTCTGTCGTTTCCCCCCATGAAAGCAAAAGAGAGGGGAAAAAAAGCCGGGGACCAAAGAGCGAGGGAGGGAGAGAGAGAAAAGACGAAAAAGATCGGGAGAAACCGTCGTGAAAACCTCGCTCATGTTAGGAACTCGAGTTTCAGCCCATTTCAGCCCTCTCTCGCCACGAAACAGTCGAACGTGTGCATGTGCACGTGTATCGAAGCCCCGCGAACAACGAGCAAAACCTCATCGCCCATCAATGCGAAAAATAATGCATTTTTCACGTGTCCTTCGTGCACTCATCGAACGTTCCGAGGCTAATTGCGCGTCCCCTCCTCCTCGCCTGGCAAAGAATACAAAAGCGCACCGACGATCATTTTCCCTTCCTACTTTTTCCCCAGGCAATTGAACCGCAGCGCGACTCGTTTGCTTTCTTCCGCGCGTTTTTTTTCGTTCGACGAAAAATGGAAATTAAACTCGAGAGAAGAAACTGTAGGTTTCATTTTTCGTTACTCAAAGTTGGGAAAATCGATGTTTCCGTAAATAAAATTGGGAAGGGGTGCAAAAGTCCAGGTTCTTTCCGCTAAACTCCTCTCCGAGAAACTCCTCAATTTTGGTTGGAAATAAAATGAATTTTGCTCCCGTGTGAAAGCGAGACGTTCTCGAGAGCCCGCTGAAACTTTCGATTTTTTCAAATATTTTTCTACCCGCATATTTCCCGTCGGATGCGTACAAAGATCCGCTCGAAGGTTCTCCGATATCACACGAGGAAGTGTCGAAGAGCGAAGGGCAAAGGGGAACGGAGGTGAAAAAAAAAATAATAATAATAAAATAAAAACCCACCGGAACTCCGACGAGACTTTCACGCAGGATAGACCGAGAGACAACGGAATACAACACTTGTGTGTGCATACTCGCTTTTTACACACTCGGTGTGCACGGTACACGCACGAAAAATGTGTATGGCGGACCAGCTGATGAGCAAAAGGCTGTATATAATACGAATTTACAATACGAGCCCTTTGTCATATCGACACTTTGATAAATGCACGTTGCGGAGAAAAATGGAGTGCAATTGCAGCACCGTGAGCTTCGTCGATCTTGCTGCCTCCGGCATACCCCGATCGAACGCACTCTACGTTATTTACGATGCTACCTGTTTGCTCGAACAAAAAAAAACAAAAGGGAAAAATTACAACGTTACACTGGCGCACTGCGAATGAAACGACAAGAAATGCGAATTTTTCCGAATTTTATTTCGTTGAGTATCTTATTTTTCATTCGTTTTATTTTATTTCATCGAGTACAGGAAATTAATGGAATAATACCCAAGTGATGAAAGTGTCTTGAAATTTGAATGCAATTTCACGTGGACGGACGAAATTTTGTATTATTTTTTATTTATATTCTTTGCATTATTATGCACGTACGTTAATGTCGAAGGCATTGGGATTACATGGAAATTCATATACGAATTCGTACAAGCAGCAGCAGCGAACGAACGGTAGCACACACGTCGTCGAACGAATTCCCTTTTTTGGTTTTTTTTTTTCCTGGACGATGCAGTAAAAGCTGCAGAGGGACTTTGTTTTGCGGTTTTCTCATCCGGCTCCACGCTCTTTATCTCTCTCTCTCTCTCTCTTTCGCTCTCGCACTTTCGATGTGATCACCATCACAGGAAATAGTCCTATATCCCAAGTGGGTCCTAGGAGGCTCCGTGTCTTACAGGGCTATTGGGTTTCGGGATTGAGCGAAATAAAAAAAAAACGAAGAAATTGAAAAAAAAAACAAGACGAGAGAAAGATGAAAAGAACGTGGAATCAGACGGAAACATGGTGACATGGGCGGACGAAGAAGAAGAGCGCATCGAGAGGGAGGAAAATAAGCGTCGTCGCAGAGATCGAGCTACGAGGGCCGGAAATCCAAGGGCGTTCAACCCTAGATGTATCTTTTGTATATATACATGTATGTGTGTGTTTTAGATTTAAAGGGCCTCCGCGTGCATTACGGTACAGCCTTAATTTTCTTGAATTTTTCTTCCGATGCTCTTCTTCTTATGAGACACTAGGGACGATCGCGCGATTGCGCTGCAGTGCCTCAATTTTTTACGTAATTTAATTTGTCGGAATCCGGTAATTGTGAAATTCAAGCAAAAACGAACATACGCGCCCAAATTTCGACTTTTTGAGGTTTTTGGAATTTTTTTTTTTCAAATTTTCAATCTTTCAGGAGCGTATTGGATCGGAAATTCTCCGCTGATCACGGAATTCACCGACTTTTTCCCGAAAACTCGATATTCCCATGAGAAAATAGTGATTAATTGAGAAAATTCGTATTATTGCATTTTTGGACCAAAATATTGAGTTTTCGATGAAATAACAATGTGTTTCGTATTCAGCGGGAAAAAATACATCGATATGGACCATAAAAAATCATTTTTTAAATACAAAATTTTTCGCACTTTTTTGCCAAATTGAGTTGGTTTACTAAAATGTTTGCCATTTTTTTTTCGTTTGGGATAGCCACTCCAACTTGTGCTTATTCTCTTTGCAATTGTTGAGGCTTCAAAATGCCGTTTGGTTCATGTAGATATCTTGATTTTTCGATTTTTGGCAGATTTTTGAAGTTGGACCATCGATTTTCGCCAATTTTCCCATACAATACCCCTTTGCGTTTTTTTCGCCGATTTTCTACATCGATTTTGAGGGTGAAGAAGTCGAGCTATCGGCATTTGACTTTCACCATCTTTCAAGTCTACTCCAGGGCGTTTCAAAACCCCCCCAAAAAATGTATGTAGCATTATTGGAAACGTAGTTACGACCATTTGAAATTTCGACTTTTCGACGATTCTGGAAAAGTGGCGAAAAACGGGTCGAAATTTTTTTTTTCAAATTTTCAATTTTTCAAGCACCTATCCGATGGGAAATTTCCCGCTGATTACGAAACGCATCGAGTTTTCCGTGAAATCTCGAAATTTCAGTAAGAAAACGCAAAAAAACAGTCAAATCCAAGCAAAATCGAAACATACACGCGCATCAGAAAGCAAATGTAATTTTGCTACTCATCTTTTTATTAGAAGGATTTATGAGCAACGCGTATAGCAAATTAAACAATTAAGGTCAACATTTTGCAAGCGTTAAATATTAGATTTATAATGTAATACAATACAATGTGTGTTTACATATATTGTATTACATCTCCGAAATTGATGTAAAACCGTCGAGATTTTCCCAAAAAATTCCGCAACGTGTGCACTCGTGATTCAGAGCAGAAAAAAAAAATCTTCGGAAAATTGCAACATCAATTCACCGAGAATTTCTTTCGTCAATCGAATATATTCATTCAACGTAATAAAGATGGAAAGGTTTCGTTCCATGAGTTTTATTTGGTCCATCCGTAAGACAATACGAGAATACCGTTACAGCGCTAAAATTCACGAGCGACAGAAAGCACGAGAGAGAAGGATGACACACGCACACTCGCGGCCTTCTCGAAATAGATATTAAAAGGAGAGAAGTTATATACGCTATCGCGATACGAAAATAAATCAGTTTCTTCCACGAATGTTTAACGACGATTCGTTGGCCGCTTTGCCGTTGAGAAAAATCATCATTAACGCTCAGCTGCGCGACTATGAACTCGCGCCTAACGAATAATAGATCATCCCCTTAAATGTGTGTTTTCACAGACATTTGTATATTTTTTATCCAAAGATTTCAGCGATTTTCGGCATAAATAAAATATACGACCTTTCCGCGCACTTTGGCGTTATTGAAAATGATGGAAAAATAAATAAACCGACGTGATAGGCTTTGAAAAAAAAGAGAGAGAGACAAAGTCATTTTGATCAAAATTTCGGAAAAATGAAGAAAAAAATATGTTTTCGTCGGTTTTCGAGCGCGATCAATCGTGACACGCGCGTATCGCGTCGTTAACGCCGAGTTTCCGCAATTGTTCACTTTTATTTCATTTTTTCCAACGCTTTTACACACTTTGCAAGAATAATTCGCTTCGTTGAAACGCACACGGCAAAACGCCCGCCTCGATTCGTGGCATCTGTGCAATCGTCGACGAACAATTGTGCAAATAATCGAGCAGAAACATCCGTCGATGGGTAAGACTTCGTTCCTCTCGGGGAATCGTGAAACGATTGGTTTTTTGAAAAAAAAAAACAAAAACAGAAACAATAAAACGGTCGAATAGCGGGGGATAAAAAGATTCAAGTTTATTCGCGACAATTTTTCGTCGATCGATCGTCGCTTCGTCGATTTTTTCAAATTTCAATGTTCGTCTCTCGTTCTCCGCTGAAAAGCGATGAAATTTTGTCTTCTCAGGTTTGTTGACCAGCGACTGTCATTGTTCGTACGTTTTTAAAAAATTCAATTGTCCTTATTTTTTTTATTCTTCCGTTTTGTCATTTTTCAATCGGCTCATTGCGATTATCGATCTCCCGAGCGGTCTTCGCCTGGGATTTTCCGCTTCCCCGTTGCGTTCCGGCAGTTCACCCTTGATGATGAACACCGCTAAATCTTTGTCCATCGTTTCGTCGGATTTTTTCGTGGCTTCGTCCTCGATGAGACGCCAGAGGCGTTTACCGTAAATCCAACTCAAGGATCGTCTCTCGTTATCGTCGACGCGACCTTCGCGCAATTCGTCGACGATAAGAGGAATCAATTGCAAAGGATAATTCGGCCCTGTCGTTTGCGCCTCGCGCGAACTCGACGTCGTCTCCCTCTCGGACGTTATCTCGTCGTTTCTCGACGATTCGATTGCTGCGCCGACGAATTTGTTTGTAAATATCACCGAAAAAAATATCGATTCCTCATTCGCAGAAATTTTCAAACTGTATTAGCAATCAAATCAGATCGAATATCTCCTTCATCGATTTATCGATTCAGCAGTTTCTCCGTCAGTTAAAAAAAAATATTCCAATATTATAAATATATTTATATCATCGTAAAACAATATTTTGACAATATTCCGCTGTGAATAAGATCACGATCAAAACCCTGTTTGTTATTATAACTCTACAGTGCTTGTAAACAAATCGGCAAAGTTTCTCGCAGAGTTTACTTTCGGAGCGTCCGCGAGAAAATTGAAAATTTCGAGTTTCGTCGGAAATTCCTTTTTCACCCGCGTTAAACGGAAGTGAATTTTTTGCGAAATTTCCTTAAAAGTTTTTATAAAATCCTTCGTTTCTCGTCGCAAGAATGTATATATTTATTAAACAAAAAAATCATTTTTTACCTCGCTCTCGCGTGTTCAGACTGAATTTCATCGGGGAATCGGGAATCTCGTTTGTCGCGATGTTCTCATTTTCCTCGATCTCGTCGGGCTTGGAGAGAATAATATTCATGAAAATGAACACCGTCGGTCGGTTCTTCGGCGTTTCCCGGGTGATTTTGTCGAAATCAAAATTCACCAGGTCCCGAAACGCCATCGTCATGATTTTGCGAAGAATCGTGTTCCTTCGACGATTGTCGAGGGGCACCCCCGAGGGTTTCTCGTCGTTCGTGGGTTTGTCGACGTCGTGATTTTTCTCGGGAGAATGCTCCTCCGGAGGATTTTTCCAGCGCAAATTCTCCAACCGATTTTTCAATCGAGGCTGCCTCTCGAGCTCCTCCGAGAGTCTGTTTCTTATTCTCTCCATGCGACGATCGTTCTTCCACCAATCGATGCGATAATCGCCAGTTTTCAAAAGTTCCATTTCCTCCTTCAACAAACCGTGCTCGTTGACGCTGTTCATGACTCTCACGCCGAATTTCAAGATTTTTCGGTGTTTCTCCTCTTCAGAATCCTTCGAGTTGTCGCGCTCGAAAAGAAGCTCGTTCTCTCGCGAGTTTTCCAAATTGGAAAATTCGTCGTCGGCGTCACGCTGAATCGTCGCGAAACGACGACGATTCTCGTGAATTTTCGAATCGACGTCGTCGAATTTGACATCGTCGACGCTCGCGTTCGCCTCTGTCTCAAACTCAAAATCACCCTCGGAAATCACCCCCGCGAAGACGCTCGAGTGTACGATGAAAAACGCGAAAATCAATTTTACCTCCATCTTTCTCCTCGTTTTTCTTTCCTCCCCCCTTTTTTTACGATTTTACTCGGCGTCTCTCGATAAAATTGTTTTCTCGTTGAATTCCTCGCGACGACGAACTTTCTGCGCGTTTCGCCGGACGGAAGGACACTGCGAGGGCTGATTTTGAAAATTTAAGACGCGACGGTCTCGCCCGATTCACTCGCAGGTATACAAGGATTATAATCTTAATGGAACAATGGGACGACTCTTGAGCGGTTTATTCGTCGAGTACGAATTCATCGAAACTCGAAAATGAGGGAAATACACTCTTGGTAATTTTGTATTTAAAATTCAACGACGAACGAAACGAGAAAAATCGTAAAAATTGCTTAAACTTATAAACTAACGAATTGATCAATATGAAATAACGATTTATTTAAAATAATAACCGATACGAGAACGGGAGAAAAAAAAGCGCTGATATAAATACGATAAAGCAACAATAACAATTACGATTCTTTGTAATGTTTTTTTTTTTTTCGAGGACGTAATAATTTCACAAAAACATTGCATTTTGGGGGTATAATAAAATCGGTATTCAGCGATGGTATTAAAATATAAAAGGGATGCGATTTTTTCAAGTCAATTCGGCACGAAGCCATTGTTGTTGCTCGCGATCGGATGAATTTCTCTGTCGACGAAAAAATGTTTCGACCTACCGATGGGGATGTTCGACGGCCACGATCTCGAGGAGTAAATGGAGTTTCCGGTCGAAGCGTCGTTGTGAAGAATTTCGGAATAAGACGAATAGGGACTCGACGGATGATGAATCAATCCGTGATAGTTCGACAATTGATTGAATTGCGATATCGGATCGGAGAATTGACCAGCTGGGAGGGGGATTTGTCGAAATTGAGGGGAATTTTGCACATCCGACGGGGACACTTCCGGTTGACCGTAGGACGAAGATGGTGGACCGTAAGATGGGGAGGGTGGGCTGTAAGAGGGTGAAAGTGGATGCCCGTAAGAAGTCGAGGGTGGACCGTAAGTTTCCCAGTGCGAGGCGGAAGTTTGCGGAGGAAAAGCCCAAGGTGAGAACGACGAGGCGGGAGCATTAAACGGCGGACCGTAATTATGGCTAGGCGGATCATAAGTGATCTTCAAATCCCCGATCGATTGGGGTCGTCCGCCGTAGTACCCTTTGTTCTGCGCGTCTGTGGCGTTCGTCGTGTTGCTTTCTGTCTGATCGGTCGTGGCGTTCGCCGAAACCTCGGCTTGTCTATTAACGGATTTCGGAGGTTTTTGTCGGACCGGTTCGATGGACGAGTCCTCATAATCCTTGGTAGTACAAACACGATCAGTCAATAATTACCGAATTTTTCGAAAAAAAAACAAAGAGAAGAATAATTATTCTTGAAAATTCCTTTCCCGACAATCAAAGACGGTAATGACACTCGAGCATTGCTTTTTTTATCGCAATTATCGCTGTAATTCTTTTTTTTTTGGTCTTTTTCGTTATTAGTTTCGAATCGGACACGATTTATCAATTTTTACCGATTTTTATCGACGACACTTCCGGTGTTATATAATTTACCTCGTCCTCGTCAATTTCCTCCTGCGTTTCCGCTTCCATTCGCTTCTTGCCGGATTTGTTCTTCGCCTTCATTCTGTCCTTTCGTCTTTTTCGATCGTCAACGATGTTAACTTCGTTATCCTCGTCGTTGATCATCGTCTCCTTGTCGTCCTCTTCCATTGGGGATGAAGGAGTCGGCGCGTTGACGCTGTTGTCCAATTGCGTTTTTATGAGCTGAAGAAGTCGCGTCAAATCGGCGATCGACTGCTGAACCGCGTAAGATTGCGACGTCACGTAAGCGTAAGGATCGTAAGAAGCTGCGATGAAAGGATTGAATATCCCCGATGACTGCTGATGACTCGGTGATTCCGTTACTTTGCTGAAACCCGCGGGATTCCCCGAACCCAATGATCCACCACCGACGTTCAAACCCGCGAGGATCTCAAACTTTGGTATGAAAAATTTCGCTCCCCTCCTCGACGACGTTGAATTTACGGTGTTGTTCGTCATTTTTTCCGCAGAATTTGGGAAAACTTTGCTCAACGACGTAGAGTTTAGACGCGCGGCGTCGATCGATGTTTCGCTATCTGCTCTTGGGATGAAATTCTCGTTGAATTTTAAGGGTTTTTCAAGAGCAGCGCACGTGACCTCTGCAAAAACGGAATAAACACAAAAATCGTAAGGAATCCCGATCTTTTCGCTGTTTCAAAGTCTAATTGTTATTTAAACATTATTGTTTTCTGTAAACATCGACGTGTTATTGATGCGAAAATCACTTGCCATTTTTTCGAAGACTCAGCAATAGGAGGAATAACGCAAAGCGCGACATTTTCACCGTCCCGAGAGTTCTGACAAAACTGAGGCAAAATCGTCTTTTACTCGAAGCTTAACGCGTTTTGTTCGGGATACGGGCCACGTTCGCGCCCTCATCTTTTCGAGAAAGCGAACGTTTTCTAAATGATTGTCGCGATAAACCCTGCCCGTTTAAACATACGTTTCCTCCGCATCGCAACGAGAAAGTCTACGAGAAAGCGTTATTCCCACGTGAAAAACAAGGGCTTTTTCGTCGTGGGAGAAAGTAACGTCGATTGTCGATGTTCGAATTTCGCGGCTTATCTAGATGGCGCATGCGCAGAGGCGAAGCAAATTTCTCGCGCGACGCGCGATCGTTCGTCGCTTGTTTGTTGTGTTTGCGTTTGATTTTCGTCAATCGAACAACGAAATGACCGACGAAGAGCAGCAAGAATCGACGACAGAAACTGTCGAACGTGACTTTGCGAAGCCGGAAATGCAAGAAGCGAGAGCCTTTTTGCGCGAACGATATCTCCGCGTTATTACGGGCATTGTGGGTGAGAATATCGTTTGCGTCAAAACCAACATAACCTCTTTCTCTGCTAAAGAATAATAATCGCACTTTCGCTTTACGACAAGAAGCAAACTCATTTCGCGCATTTCATCGATGATGCAATAACTATTATCGCTACATATTCGTCTTCAAATTTTCTATCAAAAGGCAAACCCTCGGAATTTAACCTCCACGAAACTTCAAAGGTCACCGGAGAGTTCCGCGGCTGGGACGTCGACGGCCTTGAAGTTTACGTGAGAAATCTGGAAACTCCGTTGGGAAAAGTGCCGGAAGCTATTTTGAGAACGACGGATATCGTCCATTTTACGGTGAAAAACATCGCGCCTCGATAATGTTAACCTCAAATTCGCAACTCGTCGAGGTGAGTTCGATATTTTTTTCAAATTCGTTCGTCAAAAATCACTCGTTTCACACCCCGTTTTTCGTCTTTCTACGATGGAAATTCAGAAAAAATACATGCACCCGTCCGTTTGATGAAAACTGTGAAAGACTCGTGGGAAAAAAGATGGAGTCGTCCCGTCGACGAATGACGAATGAAAGATAAAACGAATAGCGGAGAGATTCACGAAATATCGATATTTATTTTGCAACGCGACTTCAATAACTTACAGCAAATTTTCTATGTACAAAAAGTAGTGTTTAGGATCGACGCATATTCAGCATAGTGTTTATTTCCGATATTATTCGTCTCAGATGATCGATGATTTCCTTCAGATGACGATTTTTCGAAATCACTTGCTGCAACGCGAGATAAAGAAAAAAGAGACAAACGGAATGATAATCGTTAGAGGCAGTCGATTTTTCTCGATAATTTCGATCGATTTCTCGATATTCAAACACAAACCTCCATTGCATCTTTGCTCTCCTCGCAAGCCAGTCGATAAGCCTCCGAAGTCTTTTTCTCATCGGATTTCATGTCCCATTCCTCCTTCAGCGGTATGAGACTCTCGATATGAGTGTATTCCATGCCCTGGAGCTGGCAATTTTCATTGCACTTTTCGTAAATAAGCCTGAGACGTCTGAACAGCAGTTTTATCATTCTCAGCTGCTCCTGCACTTTGGCTTTCTTCTCGTTTGCTATGTTCGATCCTTGCGCGGTCCCTTGTGGCGAGAAACAGAGAATCAATTAATCGCAAATTGCGACGCAATTTGGGCCAATATCATTTGTCAATTTCAGCGATTTCAATCATTTTTCATTAAAATCGTTCGAAGAATCATTGGGATTTCTCAATTTCTCTATTAAAATCAAAACGATCGCCGGCTGAATTGATCTTTGCTATGAAAAAAAATCTCGACTCACCGTTCGGTGGCTGCAAGACTTTCAGCGTTTGAAATATCTCCAAAGCCCTGCTGATGATGTCCTGTACCGTTTCCTGGCCGAATTTGCACAAGCTCACGGTGTTGAATTCTTTGTTTTGCTGCTGTTGTTGCGCCGGCGGCTGACTAGGTGGCACCGGAGTCTGCGGCGTCGTCGCTTGTCCTCCGCCTTGATTTCCCTGCGAAACGTGGCTCGTTTGCTGCTGCTGCTGCTGCTGCTGCTGCTGTTGCTGCTGCTGCATCTGCATCTGCTGCTGCTGCATTTGTTGCATCTGCTGCTGCATCGCAGTCTGCTGCGCCATCTGTTGCTGAGCGAGAACCTGCTGCGCGCTCGGCAGACCCATGGCGCTGGAACCAACGGGTCCGACACCGCTGCCCACTCCGACGCCGACTCCAAACTGTTGAGGACTCATAATACCTGTGAATAATAGAATAATTTACAACAAAAAGAAAAAAATATAAGCGAGAGCAAGAAAGAAAGGCGGAACGATGATTGAAAAAGAAAAAGAAACGACGAATCATCAATAAATAATTTTCCAGCTTACCGTGCGGAAATCCGCCAACTTTTATCTCTGCCTTTCTTCGGCACATTTCTTTTCCTAAATTGCGCGTGAAAATTTGGCACTGTTTTCGACCGAATTGTCGTTTTAAACCGAGGAAGTATTCTTTGAAGGTTTTTTCCGCACCGAGTCGACGAGTTTCGAGCGGCGGAATGAAGATTTTGATAGAAAATAGAAAATTTATTGTTTTAATTTGCCGATTACTCACCACCTTGCTGCGCTCCCAACATTCCGGTTACCATTTGCCCCCCGCCGAATTGGTTTCGCATCGTCGATTGTTGCGCGCCGGGAAATCCCGAAGGAAACGGATGCTGCTGTCCTGCCATGATTGGTTTTATTCAATTTTTTTCGGTTCACGACGGATTGACAAATTTTCGATATTCGATTTCATTCGCTCGACGTTGTTTCACTCGAAACTCCGTTCAACATCGTTGCTCCGCACCAAAATGGAAATTCACTAGTTTTTGCATATTTCGCGCTTTATTGAAAATCGTTTATTACGTTCGTACGTCTTGAACATTGAGGTTATGTTCGTTTGCAAAGAATCCTCGATCTATCGGCTTTTTACAAAAAATCATCCGTTGGAAAAGTATATTTGGAGGTTAGGTTATTTTATATCGAGCTGTTTTCATCTTTTCGGCTAGCAGCGTTGTTTATTTTGCACTGAAATGATAATCGCGCGTTTGGGCATCGTTAACGATGATTTCGTGTGCTCTTTTTTATGAGAAAATTCGACTTTCGAGAGTTTGAGTTATGAACAATGAGGTTATGTTAGTATTCGTTACGATGATTATTGGAACATCGGGAATCTCTTGCGATGAATTGAGTGAGATTCGACGATGAAAAATCCTCCCATATTTCGTTATTTTTGTCGATAGTTTCAACAGTCTTGTTGCTCTTTAAAATTATTTACATCACAACACCGCCTAATCGCGCGATTGACGATGGAGAGATCGACGGCTCGAGTGGTGCGCCATCTGAACGTAGATTTGTCAACCAACGGTTTCGTCCACGTCGTTTCGTGACCCTCGTGAACTTGCCCACCCAATGTGCTCTCTATTCAAAATCAAAAAAAGTCATTCTTATCTTCGATTCTTTGCCAAGAAATATGTATCCAGAACTCGCCTATAAAAATATTACACCTTATTTATCAAAAATTCATCGGCAAACGTACAGAATTTTTGAAATTTAAAAACGGCGGATGAATTTTCAAAAAATCCATATACTCTCGTGGATAAATTTATCTCTTCGAAAGATACAAAGGAATATTCATACAGATGTAGAAAGGAATGATAATTTGGTACATCAAAAATGAATTTTTATCATTTTTCAAATCTCAAAATAGTGTGATTTTGTTTTTTTTTTCAATGTTTTTATCGATTGCTGTATCTAAGAGCAGTATGCGGTTGTACAAAATTGGCGATAGCGGGCAAGTTCGAGCGCGCTCGAGCAATGTCCAAACAGAAGATAAGGTCGACGAGTACGGACAGTAGACACTGGTCTGATGGTACTTTGTATAAAAACATAGCCTCCTATACCTCATACAGAAGTCATACACAAACTTTATATCCTTTCGCCGCGTCCGACTTTAGTGTCTTCGGAAACTCGATGTCGATCGCGTGTTTTTCATAAATTCGATCTCGATCGCACGCGGCGTTACATTCGAAATTATTTTTTCCGCCCAACATCGCAAAGGGAACATGTTTCGAAGAAAATCAATGATAAATCTATCGATAGGACTGTTTTTCCTGTTGAATGAAATTCGCGACAGCCGCGAACTCGAAAATCGTCGGGAGACCGAGCTCGATCCCCTGGTCATTTCGGGGATTCGAACTTTGGAAAAAATACGAAGACGAATGATGGAAACATCGCGAGAAAATCGTCACAAAAATCCTCGTCCTCGCGTCTCGATCGATGATCGCGTTTATCCGAGGTATTACGAAGAAAACGCGTTGAAAAGTAACAACGAAATCGGCAAAAATTACGATCAACGTCGTCAAGTGAATTCGTCGACGTACGAGGCTCTCGAGAGATCGGCGAACGTTAGATTCACCGACGCGAAAAACCGCGAAACGCCGAGAGGCAAGCGAGACCGAAAATCCGACGAAAAAAATTTGAAAATCGAAAAAATCGTCGATTCCAAAATCGCTCCTGCCAACGAAACGCCCAACGGCGAAATTGACAGAATTTTCAACAACACCCAGTTGGTCGCGAGAAAGTTCCAATGCGATCCTATCAGCGAAATTTTCATACCGAAGGCGGATAAAAAAATGCCCGCGTACCTTTGCGCCCTTGGCAAGAGAGCTTTCGTCGTCTCGAGCGAGAGATTCAATCGGGAAAATCGTGCTCCTTTCTCCGTCAGTCTCGACGACGCGACGTACAAACGTTTGAAACCGATGAATTCGCAAACGCTGACTTCCGCCGTGTCCGTACTTCCGGCTACTCTCGTTCTCAAAAATGGCGACGATGATTACGCGATCAGAGCAGCAAGGGACGATTCGAAATCCATCGAGTTCACTGACAGTCCGGTTGCATTAAAAATCGGCTGAATAACACCGAAATTCGGTATTTCTTTGAAAAAAAACCCCCCAAACAAAAAAAAACAAAAAACGATAATTCCCGACCTACGGAAATATATATTTGAGACGAGTAAAACGAAAACTGATTTGACATTTGAATATTCATCGATGGCCTCGACAAATTGCCGCTGAAATTGTATTTATTACAAACACGCAGGAGATAAAAAAAAGTATATTTACGAGCGAAAACATATTCATGTAATCGGCAAACTTTACATTTAATTAACGACGAATTAAAAAAATTACATTTACAAGCGACCGCCGTGGTTTCTCGCAGTTTATCGCGCCGAAAGCTGAGCGATAAATCGAGTAAATTTTCGTCAAAGTTACGTCGATCGCGGATGAGGAAAGATCATTCCTCCTGTACCATAAAATCCATCAGTTCGTCGGGTCGCGATTCTTTCGGATCTCTGGCTGGCCTCGAGATTTCCTCGCCGACGTTCGATCTGCTCGAATAAAACTCTTTGGAATCCTCAATGGGTTTCGTTCTCCCGTTAGTCGCGGGGTCCCTCTTTCTCTCCGCGTTTTTTCTCTCTCTCATCGCGTTTTCATCCTCGACCGACGATTTGGCCGACGAACGACGGTACGATGGAACACGACGATGATGATGACGATGATCGGTGATCGCAGCGTCGTAAAAATCGTTCGGACGCGTTTCCTCCTTTTCCACTTCGGCCGCGAGTCTCTCAAGATCCTTCACGTCAACCGGAAGTCCGTGCGGCTGTTCAAGATCAATAATTAAGATCGTCGATCGTCAATTGATTCGTCTCAAAGTACCCGTGCATGGAATTCATGGAGAACATCGATGTATCGTTAAAAATGAATTTGCATGATTATCAAAATATAAACATCGCGATAAACATTAAACGAGATTGCAGCAGCTGCGAGCAGCCGCTGAATATTCCACGATAATCTGGGACAAAGAGAAAAAAAACGAAAGAAAACGGTCTCGCGAGGATCCAATTACTCTAATGACTTTTTTCCCACCGACAATCATCGCCAATTTCTTCGCGACCAATTACGCAATTTTACCGCTCGTTGTCCGCTCGTTCTTTCTTCGTTTTACTCGAGATTTTCCATGAAAAACATAACGGGATGCTGCATAGAGAATCGAGAAGGAAGGAGGAAGGAAAAAACACGCGAGTTTAACGAACGGTGTGATTTTCTCGCGATAAAACCGCGCGTTACAACGATGAGAAGAAAGCCACGGTAATCCCGCCGATCTCACCTTGATAACAGCCTCCTTGGAGAGGCCGATCGGCCTTCTCGCGTTGCCCTGTTTCGAAAGTTCGATCCAGACATCCTTGGATTTTTCAGGATCCTCGTTACCAGCCGCGTTTCCCTCTACAGCCTCCCGCTCGAGAATCTCAAAAGGCAACGCGATCTTTGACTCCAAATCATCGTTTTTCCTCGTCTCGTCGTCGTCGTTCGATTGCCTCACGCCGATCAGATAAATCGTCCCTTTTCTTCCCGTTCCCGCCTTTGAATTCTCGTCATTGTCGTTGAAGTCATCCCCGTAGGTCGCTCGATTCTCCGAGTGTCTTCTCAGATCGTCCGAAGAATCGTCGAAGCGTTCGGGCGGATTGTTCTGCGCTCGAAGATCGATCGGTCAGAATTCATATAGTTATTAACGACGCGATATAATTTTTAACGATTTATCGCTACCCTGAAGAAAAGAATCTTCGAAATTTGCATTTTCGCGCGTTCGCAAAATTGTACTCGAGTTACGTAAGAAAAAAGGCGAGAATCTTTTGTTCCTCCACGACGAAGCTCGTATTTTAATCGTCGAAAAATGGGACTCGTGTGGAATTTAATCTACACATCGTCGAGTGACAATTTCATTCTACCTCGAGACTCTGCTTTTCGTGAAAGGCTTCCGCCAATGCTGGGCTTATTTCATCGAGAGGCTGATCTCCGTGTCTTATGTAAACGGGTATGTAACCCGGAATGTTAGGCAACACCTGCAGTGGGAGTGCATCTGCAAAATCAACAAGCGCGATTAATCGATTATATTACGAAGTCACACTTTTTGAGTAATTTCAAAAAATACATCGCTCCTCCACTGCGATCGGTCGAGGAACCGAGTCGTTATGCGAATCAATCGATTCACGAAAATTTTCACAACGCACAACACTGCGGATATTCCTCTCTCGTTAAACTTCCGGTGCACTCGAAGAGCCCGTTTCGTCGTGATCATTCGGGAAAAGAAAAAAATCGATATTCTTCGCTCTCCTTTCCTTTCTTTTTTTTTACTTTTTCTCGTTTTTCGCTCGAACGAATCTCGCGGCTTTCGTTGATTCATTTTTCCGCTACTCACGGGCATACTCGCCGATGTACGCGAGGACAACGAGTACGTGAAATCTTCCCATGGCCCCCGTCCCACGCAGCATCCCGGCGGTTTGCATCTTCGAACGGTACTGGGCCCCCCGGCCTCTGGAAACCCTCCTTTATATACGGTGTCTTCTTCCTCTCTTCCCGTCTTTCCAACGCACCATCCTGGCTCCCACCCGCCTCTTTTACCAACACCCGAGGGGAAGAGCCCTCGGGGTTAGTACCATTCCGTTAATATTTCGCCGCGAGGAAAAAAGGAAAAAACTCGGAAAAGGAGAAGAAAAAGGCGGGAGAGCGAAAAGAGGGTAAAAAGCGCGCGAAAAGAATCGCACATTGATCTTCTTTGTACTCTCACAGGAGTCTCGTACTTGTATAAGCAATTAAAAAAAAAAGGAACATTTTTTTCATAATTTGTCCTCGTTGGGGATTTTTTGGAAACGATTTTTGAGATTTTACGTCGATCAATTTGCCCCCGCTACGTTGACTTATTTTATCGATTAGGGATGTGAAAAAAAGTGTTTGGAAAACTGCTCCTGCACGCGGATAAACACGACTGTGTGTCCTACGATGATGACGAAAGTGAGATGAGATCTTTGCGCGAGGGAAAAAAAAGGATCTCAGAACCTCCTCTGCCGACAGCACGAAGCTGCCTCGAACGGCTCATCGTCGTTGTGATTCTTTCCTTTCTTTTTGTTCAATCATTTTTTCATCGCGACTTTATCGGCGATCAATACACTCGTCGATGGTTCTTTGATGCATTCCACGTTGATTTTCAATGCCGAATACGATAATCGACAAAGTTTCGCTCAGCGTGAAAGGTATCTCGAGGAGGAGAAGCGGAGAACGAGAGGAAGACCAGAGGATAATAAATACAAAATCCTTCGTTTTGAAAGTGCTATGGGGTTTCCTGGAAACGATTAAGGTGTCTGTAGTTTGGCCGTTCGAGTGTTCGAATACAACAAAATCACGTTTTCTTTGCGGGATTAACGAGGGAATAATGTGTACGTACGTATACGGATGAAAAAAAAAATGAATAAAAAAAATCAGGGGATCGAAAGGAGCGAAAAGAAAATTGATTCACGTTCAAGTCATTTGAAAAATTCGGTCCTCAAAAATCGAGAATTCAATTTTCTTTTTATCGTCTCGGCACACCGACAAATTCGGAGATTTTAAATGCAGATTGGTCGAGTTCGATTAAACATCGACGAGCTTTTTCTCGCGGAGTCATCCGAGTTCTTTTTTTTGCACCATCTTTGACGTAATCTCTCGGAGAGATTCGTGGTTCTTCGATTAATGAGCGTAACGAGCTCACCGAGAGCTACCGTTACACGCTTTTTTTTCTACGTTTTTGTCTCACGAGAGAGGAACAAACTCATCATTTTGCCGGGGAACACGAGGATTCTTGCGAAAATAAAAAAAAACAAGAAAATTGTATCGCGAAATTGCTCACCGTGCCCATCAAGTTTTGTGCCATCTCGTACGTTTTTTTTTCACTCCGAATAGCCTTGATCTCCGAACACTCCGGTGGATCAATCTCGGACTTTGGGAGAACGAGAAAGATTGAGATCTTTCTGGTGTCATGGACCCAGAAAGGAGGATGGACGTACGTGTTACGACTTTGAGACTCCGTGATGTCAGTCATTAGGATGAAACTTTTTTTCTTCGTTGATTGCATGCCTTTTCGATTGATTTATAATGAGATAAAACGATAAAGAAAAGTGGTTATGAAAATTCATCGTCGGAACGATCGAATCTTCGTTCGAGAGAAACATCAACTTTTGATATCTGTCGTTTTATGAATAAACGTTTTATTCGTATTTCGAGTGAGAGAAGATTCAAGAAAAGTCGCAGGAAAGTGATGTAATTGCGCGAAAATTCATTTTTTTTCTCTCGTGTATACGTCGAAGACTTTTATGAGCTAATGGAAAACATCGTACGTCGTTTTACATCGGCATACAAATCGATGATTATCGATGATGCAATCGTGCTTAATCGAGACTATTTACCATTTTTGAACAAGGTATAAATAAAGCGTGACGATATACAACAACGCCATGAATCATAAAGCTGATACAATTTCACGTTGAATTGAGATTCGTGCGCTGATAATCGACACCACGTCGATTTGAAGATAGCTGCGTATTTCTTTCGAGGGATGATATTCTTGTTTAATTTATTCTGATTAAATTCTTTATTTTGTTAGATCGAAAATAATCCCGCTGCGTAAATATCGCATTCTGGAGTATCCGCAAGAATATATTCAGCTTACGCGATCATCGCAAAAAAAAATAATCATCGTGCTTGGTAATTTATAATTTTTTATTGCAATTAGACGTCGTATTCGAGATGAGAGATAAGAGAAACCTCGAGATTCTCGTGTTGTACATGAAATGATGAAAATTCACTTTTATCCGCGAGATGCGATCGAAAAAGTCGAATCGTTATCGTGGAATCACGGTTTTTGCGTAATTTTGATTTTCTCATTATCGCGTAAATCTCTCATCGCGAATAATCGCAGTTGGAATAATCGGATGTATGCATATATGACGCGCTGACTAATTGTCGTCGTCGATTGGATTGATGAATCGATCGGCGTCTGTAGAGATTGCTCGCTGCACCTTTTTTATGGGAGAGAGAGAGAGAAGGGGAGAGAGAGAGAGAAATCATATTTATACATGGTCGATAATCGTTAAAGAACCAGTCGATGATAAATATCCCCGAGGAAAGGTCAGAGATGCATCATGAAAAGTCGTAAATATCCACGTCGCAGGAAATAGCGAGTGTTCGAAAATAAATGAATCCCTCTAATTTTTCTCGCCGTTAAAAACCGATTGAATTTCATTGACGATCTTTTTTTTTATCGAAGGATTATTCAAAATATATTATCGACGTTTCGACACCTTGAAAATCAGCCTTGGAACGGAGGTTGAACGAAAACCGGAAGGAATAAAGTTGTGCGATAACGATACATTGATTAATTATATATCCTGCGAGAGACGAGAGAGTGTGAGATATTCTCACGCGACTTTGAAGACGATCTTCGCTGTATCAATTCACAGGGGGCTTAATGAAATCGCGTCACTTTCCATTTTACGTTGCATACCAATCACCATACAAGTTTTACGTACGTTTGAAATAACATACACCCGCGAAGCTGTCTTCACATACAGGGTGTCCCAAAATTGCGTGCTGAAAATTTAATGCTACATTGGGGATAGAATTCCAAGACGAAAAGTCTTTAGGCACTTTTTGATCCGACGAATCCCCGGCGAGTTATTAATTAACGCAGTTGGATCGGTAGGACCCGTCCGATTGGCTCTAATTTCGACGCTGCATAACTCTTTGGCTTTCGGTCGTACAAAAAAATACTAAAACACATTTCTACGCGGAATTTCATTCCGAATCCGACCCTGCGGTATCAACACCGCGTTTTGAGACGCCCTGTACATATTTTTTATGCTCGTTAGGCAAATAACGGCGCGCTCCTCGCCGGAGTATCTTCCGTCCCGGTGGCGCGTCGAGCCACCTTCGAACATATTGCGAATCTCTTCATTCGCGTAGACCGCAATGGGACTCGAACAACAGAGGATACTTTACGACGCTAATTAATCTTTGAACCACGGAGAATCACCGATAATCCTCTCGCCCGGCGAAGGATCTACTCGCTTCTCCTCGTGACTGTAGAATTCGCCTAAAAAAAATGAGCACGAGAATTCAATCGAGACTTTTCGATACGAAAAGATCCAAAGACCCTGAGGAAAATCCAAAATGTCAAATTCCTCTGATTTGTCATTCAAAAATCTCCGCAATGTTTGCCGCTACAAAAATTGAAAATGTATATTTTTTTTATGCTCCGAAATTTTTTTTGTTTTGCCAAAGTCAATCTTCCCCTCCACATAGTTGAACAGGAGCGAGATTCAAAGCGACGTTAATTGACACAGAGTGGTGCCTAGGTGGTCGCGAGGTGTGATCAAAGGGTGTGAAAGGAGCTTAACGCGTCCACCGGGAAATCCGAGAGCGTTTAATATGATATACGTGCGCGCATTAACGGTCCATCGTTAGTTGAACTCCCCGGTGCTTCCACGTTGTGCACGTGTAATACTTATATACATATATACTGTTTTAAAGATTATTGCAATTGCCAAGCAGGATGATCCTATTGCAATCTAGGCCGAGAGTGAGATTGTCAATCAAGGTCGACGCTCCATTGATTATAATGCGTCGGTCTATGAAAGCTTCCACTACCAATCGTGGGAGACAAAAACGCAGAGAGACGACACTTTTGCCACCAAGGTGTCACCAATTGCACCACATTAATAGATTCTTTGATCCAAAAATTTAATTATTACAATTATAAATCATCGAAATCCATTTTTTTATCCAGTAGATTGCAATTACTCGTGAGAGAAAGTTTGAACTTCGTGTAACGAAATTTTGCTCACGCCTGCAAAACGTAATTATCGTGAAAATGTGGGCAAACGATAAGTTTTTTTTTTTTGCAAGACGATATCCGCTTGCACAAAAATCGTAATTCATCTCACGTGTCTTGACCCATCCGATAACCAACGCGATAAATTCTTCATCGATTTGATTGGCCATTTTTTTCGAATCTTCCTCGTTTTGTTTTTTTTTTTGCCTTTACGTGCCCCTCGAATTCTCGAGGACGAGATTTAACAGTTCGCGTCCCGAGAATACCTGTTTCTCGCGGCATTTTATGTTTCGCCCTGCGGCTTCCTTATAAGACACCACGAGAGAGGCTCCAGACGCTCTCCACCATCAAGAATGCTTCGAATGTTATCACACGCGGTAGACGTATACGTACATAGTTTATCGTATATATACAAGTGTATATATTGGCCAACACAACGCTCGATCTCTCTTAGGAAGTCTCTCAGCTCTGCCAGATGGAACCGGTTCCTTTCGGCTCGGCAAATCGAACTCCTCCTCTCGTTCAAAAAATATATTCGTATTTATTTACAGGGTGTTGCAAAACTTGATGTTTTGAGTCGAAATGTATTTTAGTATTTTTTCGTACGACCGAAACTTGACGAGTTATCGGCGGTCAAAGTTCGAACCAATCGGAAGCGCGCTCTCCCCTCTTCGGCCGGGCGCCACAGGGGCGCATTGGTCCGGCTATATTCATTGATAACTCGGCGGGGATTCGTCGGATTAAAAAGTGCTCGAAGGCTTTTCGACTCGAAATTTTATCCCCAATGTAGCGATTTAATTATCAGCTTTCAGTTTTTGGACACCCTGTATATGTATATATATTTATATATATATATTATGTGTATATAAATGTAAATACTTGAAAGATCTCATCTATGCGGGGCTGCGAAAACACACAGCCGTAAGATACGAGAGAGCACGCGAGACTGAGGGAGAAATATAAATACGATGCATATGTGGAATGAATTAAAGCGTATCTAATCGTCATCTCCGACATCTCCCCTTGCATCTCTGTTGTGAAAATTGCGATGCTCGTTGGATTTTTTTGTAAAAACAAATTGGAAAAAAAATCGATTAAAAACATAAAATCAATACAATCGATAAAGTTGATAAACTCCCAACAATAAAGCTGGCAGCTGTGAAAAAAAGCATTATGGGAATGCGGGATGCAATTAAGCTCGCAGCGAAATTGAGCAATCAAATGATTAAGATTTAATCCTGCGTAATAAATCCGTTTGTAAAACATCAAAGCTCGGGATCGTAAAAATGATTTAAAAAAGCATTAAAACAAGGAATGGAACGTTGCGATAAAAAGCGAAATTAAATCTCTTTCGCTACATAGTAACGATTGCAAGATATGCACGTGCGTATAAAGATCTTCGTGTCGTTAAATCTTTCCCTCGAATGATTATAAACAAATTTTTGCAAGTCCGCGTACGGCGCATTTACGGAAGTACGAAGATCAAGGTTGTAAAAGCACGCTTATAAATATGGAGCGCGGATCGTTAAAACGTTAGTCGTGTGTTACATTAAAAAAGTTATGTACATTGCGTACGAAGGAGATTAAGCCGATTTCCAGTTTTATCGGCAAATTAGCACGAAGCCAAGTGACTTTTCTTTTTTTTTTTTTTGTTTGGCATTGATCCAGAGAAAACGGAGGGCAACGACTGCTATAAAAATTTATCGATCGTTACTGATTATTATACCATCGATCTCGAGTTCCTTTATGAGATCGCGTGCGTGGAAATATTAATCGCGTAACCAATTGTACCAGTCGCGATATTAAAATAAAAAAACGAGAGTCAAGTTAGAGAGAGAAAATGAGAGAAAAATGGTGAAAGATTTTATGCTCGAAATCTTGGAGATATTTATTTGATAATCCTGAAACTTTCGGGACGAGAATTTTCGAAAAACTCGAATTTCTGTTTTTTGCGATCCTTCACGAAAATGTTCAATTTTCGAAAAAGAGAGTGTTCGTTTCACAATCGGCGGGAAATTTCCCATCGGATAGACTCTTGAAAAATTGAAAATTTGAAAAAAAAATTTTCGACCCATTTTTCGCCACTTTTCCAGAATCGTCGAAAAGTCGAAATTTCAAATGGTCATAACTACGCTCCTATTTGAGCTATATACATTTTTTGGCGGGGTTTTGAAACGCCCTCGAGTAGACTTAAAAAATGGTGAAAGTTAAATGTCGATAGCTAAATTGCTTCATCCTCAAAATCGATGTTGAAAATTCGCGAAAAAAACACGAAGGGGCATGTATGGGAAAATTGGCGAAAATCGATGATCCAACTTAAAAAATCTGCCAAAAATCGAAAAATCAAGATATCTACATGAACCAAACGGCATTTTGAAGCCTCAACAATTGCGAAGAGAATAAGCACACGCTGGAGTGTCTACCTCATGCAAGAAAAAAAATGACGAGCATTTGAGTAATTTAAACCAATTTGGCAAAAAATGGCGAAAAATTTTTGAATTTTAAAATTCGATTAAACAGTCTATATCGATGTATTTTTTCCCACTGATTACGAAAAACACCGATATTTCATCGGAAACTCAAAAATTCAGTGAAAGAATCCAAAAAAACGAATCAAATTAAATAAATAGAACATTTTCCAGATTTTTTTCGAAAAAAGAATAATAAAGATAAGAAACAAACACGATTCAACGTTCGAGTACGAAAAAAATGATGTTTCCAATGCCAAAAATATTGAAAACGACGATTTCTCAATTTCGACCGTTTCAAAGTCTGTTGGAACTCGTCGTTGCTTCTGTTCTGACTCTCTTTTGCTCCAACGCAAAGATCCAGCTCGCTTCACGACGACAACGACCATTATTTTTCCCTCGTCCTTTTTCTCTAATTGCATTTTGGCCGATACATATAGCAGAGCTAGCGGAGAGTTCGTCGACCGGAAAACAGAGACGAGAAAAGTTAACGAGCAGCGGCATACGTGAGTTTGAATATGTACGTGGCAAAGCGTTTAACTCGTGACTGCACGCCTATGGCGAAGCTTACTTACTGGATGATGCTGATTTCCACGAGCTTGTAGAAAAGACGAACGAGAGAAAAAAAAACGAGAGAGACTAGACCAGACTATCGGTTCTTTTCACGACCTGTAAACCCACATTTTCATGATCGGCACAGCTCTGCAACTTGTTCAACCGGATCAGCGCATAAATCATAGGAAAAACATTTAAAAAAAAAAAAAAGAGTGATGAAAAATGATAAATAACTCGAACCGCCATGAGAAATCTCGATCGTGTACATTTTGGAGCAAGCAGCAAATTATTTCATTTTTCCACGGACGAGAGCAATGTTTTCCAACTTGAATTAAATGAGAAAAAAGAAAGAGAACAACGTTGTGTTTGTTACCGTTACATTCACCCAAGTCTCTGGGTAGAAAGAGAGAGAGAGAGAGGGAGAGGGAGATGCAATTACAGCACGCGGAAGCTGCATGTGAGATACAAATACCAGTACATGCAGAAATCAAGATACACAGCTGTGGCACTGCCGCAGCTTAACCCGTAGCGAACTCCGCGTGGCTTCCAAAGCCTCTGGACCATAAGCTTACAGAATCATTTCCTACCTCTCGTATTTATAATAGCTCGACTTGTTGCCGGCTAAATAATTCTTATACGAGCGTGATATTCCGAGCCGAGTTTTATTCATGAAATCAGAGGGGATGCTGTATATTCGTACGGGAGAATTATCGATGATGCGCGCCATTATCATTATCCGCATTCCCGCTGCTCGTAAAGTACATGCCGTACATAATATTACATTATACGTGATATTCTGAGCGAAAAAATAGTATTCGCCACTCTTAAAAATCGCTCGAATTTTCTCAGCGAAATGTCGAAAAAAAAACTGGCTGAATATATAAATAGACGATTTTATCGATAATTACGATAGGTAAAAAAAATGGCTTCCAAATATTGTGTTGCTCGGAGCCTCCCCTTGATGTTACATATAATGACGTACGAAGAGATCGCGGAAGCTCGATCGTCGAAAAGCAATTTTACGGCTTCTAAATGGATCCCGTATGAAACGTTTTTCTCTTAAATTTGTCGGTCAAAGTCCCACGGTTATGTCCAGCTTTCGTGTGCGTGATCACGTTTCTCATTACACACGTTTCGACCAACCGCTCTTGGCTGCGTGATTATTCTCCATGAAGGAAGAAAATTTACAAGTACGTGTGTCGAACGAGATTCATCATTTTCGAGGGTAAGCTCCGAGAGGCTTCCTCGGTTGTAATCCTCTGGAGAATAATTTTATTCGACATTCCTTCGTTGAGGATGTTCCCGAGGTGCGCTTTAAAAAATTGGCAGTTCGATTTGAAATTATGGACATCGAGACCCTTCGATAATTCATCGAAGTACGTCACCGGCAATGAATTCCAAGGAAGAAACGATTTTAAAAATGCCCTTGGACCACAAAATCGCACTCAATAAAACACAGACTCTCGTTTCTTCTTATAAACGGTAATTCTTATAGACAGTAATGATAATTGTACATGTTAATTTTTTACGTTAATTTTAACATCGCCTGGCGTTCCCAATCTATTCCGTCGGCTCTCCCGCGCGCAATGATTACCTGAAAATCGATGAAAATTACGTTCGTTCGCGCGTTCTCAATGATAAAACGATGCCGCGAGTGACAAATCGGTTGTCGAAGTGGCCGAGAGATTTTTGCAAACTTACCAACTGCCTGACGAAGACTGAGCCGAAGACTGAGCGGAGGATTGACTCCAGGAACCACCTGGACCTCCACCGCCTCCGCCTCCACATGTTTGACACTGTCCACCTCCGGGATGATAATGTCCACCTCCCGGTTGATAGTTCCCACCTCCGCCACCGCCGCCGGGATAATATCCGCCACCTCCGCCTCCGTGGTGATGTCTACCTCCTCCACCTGGGTAACCGGTGACAGGGACAACGACCACGGGAATTACTCCAATGGCGTTGCCTGTGGTCCAGCATGAAAAGCGACAAAGGAAGATGTTATTTTCCGAACAGGTGGTTTTGCGACCTCTGATCACGATTGACCTTTGACCTTGAAACTAATCACCTCCTTGATTTCCGCCTCCGCAGTTACCGCCGCAGCCTCCACCTGGATAACCTCCTCCGCCGTTCCAACCACCACCTCCCTGACCTCCGCCCCATCCGCCACCACCGTATCCCCCATCACCCAAGAGTTTCCCGAGTTTGCACTTTAGGCAGGGCGCGCGTTTCCTTCGCACTTTGTTCTTCGATGTTTCCACACTTTTCACCAACGGAACGCTCGATTTCTTAGCTTTTTCCGCGTCGGGAGCGTCGCCGAAATCCACTTTGATCACTTTGGTCTCGCCGTCCTTGGCGATTTTCTCAACCGGGAAACCCTCGTCCTTGAGGTCCTTGGCGATGTCGTCGAGACTAACGGGCTCTTCCTCGTCGTCGACTTCCACGACCAGAAGAACCGTTGCCAAGGGTTCTTGAAGAAAATAAAAACTATCGTAGGATCTTGCCTTCGCGGACGAAACGTTCGGATAGAACTTTTGGTGAACGCTGATCATTTTATTACCCAATATTCCTGGCATGGTGTTGATTACATCGTCCGTCAGCTTCTCTTCGCCGTCCTCGACGTCCGTCGCGTTCACCACTGCGTAGACGTTTATGAGGTACACCACCCCGTGTCTGTTGTCGAGACTCTCTTCGATCGGTGGTGGTTTCAAATCGGTCGACAGAGTCGTGTTCTCCAGCAGTGCTGGTACGACTTCGGCATCTGAATTCGCGTAATTTTCTCATAAAAATCCCGTTTCCATCCGCGCGAAGCTCTCATTTTTTTTTTCATAATACACCGAATTAAAGTGGACGAAAAAAATGAACGAATGGACTCGTGTGTAACGGAAGTTTTCGGAATATTCTTTGAGTTTAACTTTTTCGAAATCGAAGAAAAGAACAATGTCAAGGACGTGATATTTACCGTTTTTGGGCTTAACGTCAAGGGGCACACCCTCGAGGGCCGTCGCCATCAGCAACGCGCCCAAAGCACCTAGCCACCACATGTCTTTGATTGACAAGCTTTGTCACCGTTCCGTCAACTTTTATTATCGCCTTTTCAAGATCCGACAGGTAACTAATACGCGATACTTAACGTTCGTGCTTTTATAGGCAAACGCGAGTATCCTTCCGCGACGTGCATGATCCTGAAATGATTGCATAACGTTTAGAGCCAAGTCGCGGCCAATGAGAGTGACGAATGTCGAAAGCGCCATTGTTTACGTCGCTGATAATGTTTAGCATCAGATCCCACCAGGCGAACGCTGCAGTTTTGGTCTTTGCTGGGAAAACCCACGATGCGACCTCTGGATCATTTTTTTCCATTAAATTCTCATATTATACATACTCGAGCGAGTGCGCAACGCGATTCGCGATGAAAAAGTGCGCTGGACGCATTGACTGAAACGATTATAGACTCGTTACTGAGAAAATCGTGATGCACCAGCACGAGAGGTGGGAGTGAAAACAGCCATTAAAGTGGGATGATATTTGTCTCTCCATCTCGCATCGTCTTTGAGAGATAAATATGTGATGCTGCGAGATGCGCTCTTCTGAAAAATCATCAAAGAAGATCGGAGGATCATGGACCGGATGAGATTAATTTGATAATTGATAAGTGATTGAAAACTTGAAAATTTATTGAAAAAAACAAACGCGCGATTATCCCTCCTTTTTCGTTGCTCGATCGCAGGTTGATTGCGATAGAACCTGCTGCAAATGGAGTTCTCAAAATCTACGGACTCGTTGATGAGTTACAGTTCATTATCATGACGTTTCAATTTCCCCTCGTCTTATCTTCAAACAGCCTTTTTTTTACAAAGAAATGATCGTTGCCGTTACCAAGTGCATCTCGCGATTGAAATTATCGCGATATTCGCTAACAGCATAATGATTTTTGATCAAACCAGTTTGTGCGTTTATCTCGCGCATGTGCGCGTATATATCCGCGGGGGCTTTTTCGAGCTGAATAATTGCAGCCAACGTTCGATTCTCCCGGGACTCGCGATCTTAGGTGGAGTTCACTGTACGTGCGGAGATTTTTTTTCTCATCCTCCGAACGACGCGGAGACTTTAATTATTTTACCAAGAATATAATTACGAAACTGCGGCGGTTTTCTTTAACCCGGCGGTACACTCACGCGAGCATATACAGCGTGCGATAATTTGTAGGAAAAAAGAATTACGTTCGAACGTATGAAATCCTTCGCAGTGGGGAGAAGACTACGGATTTATCCGGTGAAATCGGGCAATTCCGATCTCACTGCTGCACGGATATATTCCGTCCTCTCTCCGTTTTGTTCCTGAAGCTCATTACGAACTGAAGAAGAATGTCCGCAGCCTTGGCAGGTCTGCGTGTGCATACGAGATGTTAATAATCGAGGTAACAACAACAACGATAATAACCATCACAGAAATAATCCGCATATAAGGTTGCTGGATTCCGCAGCTTCAATTTACCAAGCGCGTTGTTGTACCATTGAACAGCAAAAAAAAGATAAATACTTCTCCGCGATACATTTTCGCTCGAGTTTTCAAAAAGAAATTTCACGTTTTTCGCCCATCGGAGAAACGATTTTTGAAAAAAAAAGACAACGTGGTTTTACGACGAACGATAATCGCTTCTCGAAACTCGCCTTGCGATCTTACGGAGATGTTTTTCTACCTCGGATACTCGCGTTTTATTTAATAATATTCCGACGATAATTTTCAAAGCTCGAAGGTAAATTTTAATTCCGCGCGAGAGACGTACGGAAACGTCGGAAGTCTTACGCGGGGAGTTTGGACGATAAGTCGCGTGATTGATAAAATCGCTGTCCCTGAATGTTAATTGATGATCGATCAGAGGTGGCTATATGGAGATGATAAATCGATCGTGTATGGAAAAGAAAAAAGAAACATATCCTCAAGTCCAAACAAAAATGACTCATGCAAACGTTGGGTATCGAAAGTGCACAAGTTCTTTGGGAATGAATTGAGATTAATGCGGTACTAGCATCACTGAAAATTAGCTTGATAATGAACGATGATTAAATCGTTCTACTGGGAATCCCGAGGATTTCATTCGAACGCAACTGGTCGTTTTCTTCATCTCCTGAAAAGTCATTGAAAATTCCTCGCTGTTGCTCGACGAGCGAGATGATTTGACATAAATGTCATTTAAATTGTTTATTAATAGTCTTTTTAGCAGCGAACGATAGATTATCGATGAAATACGACGGATGTCGATTGTACGGTTCATTGGACCAATAATCATCTCACCGGATGCTGTGCGCGATGAGAGGAAGCATTTATTCTGTTTCAAATTTGTGATTGTTTCGAAAAAAAAAAAAAATTGTGTACCTCGATCTCCTCCTGTCGCATACCGCGAATAACCAGCATCTGGCAAGGTAGAAAAACGGAGAATAAATTATCTTCCGATGGCAAAAGCATCTTGAGAATCTCTGCAGAAATTGCAGTCGGTAACGTGGAATTTTAACTCACTCGATATTTTGATACACGTTGTGGACAAAGCGGAAACGTTGCTTACCAGCAATCACGCGGATTCGTACACGGTTCTGGTAGATTATTATTAAAAAATTGTCGACTTTCAGGATCTCGAATAAAATTGCCTTCAGTTTCGTTCGATATTTCGTTTTCGGGGTGTCTAAAGTTTGATGTATTTTTCAATTTATTCGCGACAGTACACATTCTCGAAAAATAGCAAATAGTTGTCGCAGTTGCAGGGCTATAGATCGTCGCAACATTTATCTCCGAGGAAATGAATTTCCCAGAACGACCTCAAGAGAACGCGAAATAGCC
The DNA here is from genome assembly GCA_959613375.1 of Heteropelma amictum. Lineage (NCBI taxonomy): Eukaryota > Metazoa > Arthropoda > Insecta > Hymenoptera > Ichneumonidae > Heteropelma > Heteropelma amictum. The sequence goes on from OY390727.1 coordinate 13,346,941, forward strand.
AGTTTTGCCTATCACTTCGCACAGCGAGGTGGTCTTAGGGATATAATTAAAATGTTGAATTACGTCATTCACGAGCGAAGGATTACGATCGCGAGGTAATTTCGAGCCGGGAAGCGAGAGAGAGCTCGCGCATCTTTTGTTTCAAATAAAACTTGCGAGTGTAGCTCACAGCGGTATTATTATTATCATTTTCCTTTCGTTCAGCCGAGCTGTAGTTCGAATGAAAAACGTTCTTTAATCACCAAAGGTATCACGACGATCATGCCTCCTTGATTCATCGCCTATCATCCTCGAGCTTACCGAATGAACGATAAACGATTGCGACTCTCGAACTTTTACGAACCGATCGATCAGATATCGAAAATGTCAGCAACGGTATCACCGATTTCCGTGAAAAGTTCACGTACCGGATCTTGAGCTTTGCCGCCTCGTTTCCGCAGATCCTTACGCGGGTTTTGTGCGGGAAACTTGACGTTATTGAAAGATCCGGCATTCGCCGTTCCTTGAGCGAACGATTGACCCGACGCGTGCCCGACAACTTGACCGCGCGAGTTCCCACCGCGAATACCGGAAGCAGCATTGCCGTGGGAGTTGCCATTACCCTGAGAATTGCTCGCGACAGCCGCAGAACTGAACGATCCCTGAGTATCGCCCTGGAGGTGATGTCCTATCGCGGCTGATCCACCTTGAGCTTGACTCTGAGCGTTACCGGAAGTCTGAACTCTGTTGTTGGTCCAAGATGACGGTCCGCTTGGGCCGATATTACCGTGGGACGAGGAAGAACCATGGGCGAATCCACCTGGTGCGTTGGACACGGCGGAAGCGGACGCCGAAGCTCCGGAGATCTGTAGATTCGGATTGTTGCCCTCCCGATGACCTTGAGACCACGTTCCTGGATTCGGACCGTTCAGAGGACTCTCGGTCCAGGCTTCCATGTTGCCCGGTGGACGTGAGTCTCGATCGAACGCCCAATTTTTTTGAGGGTCGGTCGCCCCCTGTCGGTGACCGCGATAAGTGCTTATGACTACTTCCGGACGCCGACGCCGCCATCTATCGTCATCCAGACCCACGTCCAATCTAATCGGTCCACGCGACGGCAATCTCTGCATCCAGCCGGGGGAACCCTGACCAACGTGCGACTTGCAACAACGCCCATCATTGGGATTGTACACACCTGATGATGTTTTTTTTTCGAAAAATTCAATTTTCCATTCCACGCATTTTCCTTGCCGATTTTCCATCATTCGCTTCGTCGCTTACCTCCAGTCTGGTAGTTGGGTTGAAAATGTGTCCTCACCGGTCTTCCCTGATGAAAACCTTGCCCCTTGGAACTTGAAAATCCTGCGCCCGAGCTGGCGCTGGATGACGCTGAAGAATGAACCGATCCAACCGCCGATTGCGCACCGGATGTTGCGTGACCGTTGACGACATTACCGTTAGCCGTTGATGCTGCTTCGCCGAGAGCAAAAGAATTGCCGTTCGCTTGAGAATTACCACCGAATGCGGGATGTCGCAGATTGAAGGAATTTGACTCTGCACCGGAAATCCCCGAGAGTCCCGCTGCGAAGGAACTCGATTGACTCCCCGAAATTCCCGATCTGCGTTAGGTACACAAAATACATTCGCCGTTTATTACGAACGATTTGGAGAATGAAATTGCGAAAAAAAAGTTGGAAACATTCATCCAGCTGAATGTCCGTCGAACGACGAAATTTCTCAATTTATTATTCCAACGAGCGATGTTCGTGTATTCACGTCCCTTTTTTTTCAGAAACGCAACGTCATAAATTCCCTCTGTCATATTCATCAAAAAAATACATAAAAACATATCCTTCCTCGATCGTTTCGCCGTCTGGCAACTGCGTCATTCACGCCTCTTTCCCGTGACATTTATCGTTTCGCTTCGGACGCAAAAAATATCTATTAACAATAAACAAACCAGAGAAACATTGGACGATGAAAATTAAGCGATTATTTTCGTCTTTGCAAACTTCTGCAAAATTTCATTATCGCAGACTACTTTTTAACGGTGTGTTTTTTCAACACTTTTCTTTTTCAATTGTACGCATATACAATTTTGTCAATAATTGCGTACAAGTGGTGAATCTCGGATAGGTCAGGACGGAAATCAAATTAAGGCAGAGTGCGTTTATTTTTTGAATTTTCTTTACCCCTCGTTCCCAACGGAGGCTCCAGACTGGCTCTGTGAAAAGCTTATCCCGTCATTCGCTCCTCCCACGCTCAGGGAATGAGCATTGTTCGTTAAACCACCCGAGCTCAGCGAGAAACTCGCTGAAAACGGAAGGAATCTCGGTTGGATCGAGTCGTTGTCGTCATGCGATTTTTCCTGGTGCTGTTCAGACGTCAATTTCGATGTTTCCCATCGTTTTTCTCGACGGACTCGTTCGTCTGTGTAAAATCGCGCGGTGGAATGAAAAACCTGACGACACTCTTACTGCACGACCGTATCATCAGAATGGAACACGACGAGATAAAAAATCGTGAAACGTTCATCGAAAATTCACCGGTAGACCGCGAGCACGCGTTATTATTCGCAAACACGAGAGAAACGAAAGCAAAACAATCACATTATTGTTAAAACAAAACGCGGCACGATCGTACATGACGCATACGCGTAATTACACGATAAGCGGTTAAGATGCAATGTTATTTGCTTATGAAGTTGTTTAATATCGTTTTCATTGACGTGGTAAATTTTCGAAAGAACAACGCTTAAAATCCATGATGAATTTTGCACAAAATTATCTATACTCGTGCGAATATAAACGATAACCCGCGGGCCAGTCTTCTCGTTGGAGGCTCAAACGTTCGATAATATTATTCGTTTCAATCAACAAATTTACGTCTCTCGATTATTGCATAATTTTTTCATCCACCCAATTTTTTAAATCCCCCCGAGACGTCGAAAAATAAGGCGAGTATTTGGGGATTTTTGTTTTTACAGAAAATCAAAAAGGCGAGCCAATGTACAATTCGGAAAATGATGGAACACTGTTCTTACCCGCGAAAGACAGACCCCATAGGAGACAAAATAATCCAATGGATTTACACGCGCACTTCGCCATGACTGAATACGTTCTGACCTGTCCGTCGTTTCTCACCGCCCTTTTTCAATACTTATGCTCGACCTTACGAGGCTCATTGAGATGCAAGTAGCATCCTTAGACGCAATAGTTTCTCGCGTATTAGCCGAGGCATCGTGTGTGCCGGTGTACATCGAAATATCACTTTCTTAACGTGTCTTTTTTTCACGATCGAACGTCGAATCATCGACTAAAAATCGCCACGATCACTCACCCGTTTTGAATAATTCCAAATATTCTCACAGAGAGAATAAACTAAATGTCCCTTTTCTGTATTAAAAAAATAAATCGTATACATTTCGTCGCACTCCGGTGCCTCGTTGATTATTTCGTCAAGCGAGGATGCATCAAAGTATATAAAGGCGAGATTGGAGAATTTTCAGCAACGTCACGTATTCTCAGTCGTTCTCGCGACTGAGTATGCGAGAGCCATACAAGGTCCTTGGGAAATCCCAAAGTATCATATTGTTCTCCACTGGGCTAAGGCTGTTCGATCATCCAGGTTACAAATATCATCGATAATCGACGGCGAACTTTGTGAATCATTTTACTGTGAAATAAAAAATGTCAACACGCCTCAATTTCAATTATTCCCTCGTTTTACGTACAGTTCGTACATCACAGCGTGAAAAATGATTTTTTAAACACTTAAAACATTTTTGAAACGAAATAAAATGATGAAAAAAAAAAAAAATTTGAACCGACCGTTCCGCGGGTCCAGAAAATTTCGGTATCTCGCGTCGTTCCGGGATTCGACTTGAGATAAATACACGCTATTTGCGTTTGAGAACTCGGAAGGCTAGCAACTTTCCATGCGATGGGTATTTCCGTGTACGATGATCTTATCGTAAATAGCATTCAGCGTTTTCTCGATTCGACATCGAGTTGAGTAACGAATTGACACGAGGGAACGTTCAAGTTCATTTTGCTTGACCCCTGTCAGCATTTCCGATCGATTCCCTGAAATTCCATCATCGATTTTGCCCGACGCTCAACTGCGCACAATTCATCTGGTCATTTATTACCGCACGGTCGACTTTTCGCGTCATTATCATGATTCTCTCGACGTGGCGCAAAATCAATTTTGTTTACACGCGTTTTCGAGTCTCGCGTTAACAAAAACTCGTTGCATCCTTCGATATTCCGCGAGGAATCCTCTCGCTTTCGGACACATCGATTGCATCTGCATTCGCGGGATGCTGCAAAAGGAATTAATGACATCGCGCGGGTCCGTATCGCACGCCAAGGTTGATTCAGTCATCGTTCGAAAAATCATGGCGGACGACGCGCCGTTTTGTACTTTCGACGAGGTTAACGACACGACTGGTTGCGACGGGCGATGACGTAACGCGGCTCTGTAAAATCGCGGCAATGTTTTGAATCGGAGAATTGAAATAAATTGAACGAAAATGTCGCGTCGGGCAACGGAATCGTTCGAAAAATCGGAAATACCATCGGCGTCATGAAAAAAAAAAAAAACATAATCGCCATTCTCATCCTCCACGGATTTTTCTTTCCGATAATCAATCGACGTTACCACGATCGATCCGCGATTACGACGATTAGCGCGAGCTCGATCGCGCTTCGATTGTATTTTTGCATACGAACCGTCGAGGGACTCTCTTCGTTATTGCGCTTCGGCGCGTGAGAAGATGAAAAATAAAGAGAGAAAAAACATGTACTTGTAAATTCTCGGATTCCTCGGTGGTATTAGGATTTCTCACTAACAGCGAAGCAAAGAGGATAATAACAAGTGTCGTAAGTGCCGATCTATTATCTCGTCCAGGATATGCAAGAAACATATTCGCTTCCAGAATATATCCTCCCTTTCTTTTTTTTTTTCATCAATTCTATCGTTATTTCGTAGCTGATGAATGGAACGAATAATTATCGAACGAAGAACGAAAAGAGCGATAATTGTGGTCGGGAATTCTACGAGACGACAAACAGAGACGAAAAGGTGTGACGATTCCGTCTGGAAATAAAAAGTATTTGACCGTCACTCATCGCTCAAGAGAGAGAGAGACTCGTGAAAAACGCCTCGAATCGCGAAAAAATAATGTATCGACGGAACACGAAGGAACGATGTGTGTTTTGAGAATTTCTCACGATGGACAGCTCGGTTCTTTGTCAGTTAGGACGCGTCGTGCGATGCGAAATCGTCAGTGACGATCCTGATGACACATCGAGTTTGAGTAACAAAAATAACGATGAATTATCAGCACGTTTCAACAACGAGAGATCCCTCGTTTTTTTCTCAACTTGCAGATCTAAAAATAACGCGAAATTGCAGCGGGATGAGAATCATTCGGTTTTTGCTGGGCGGAGAGAGAAAGAAATGGGAGATTCGTGATGTGATTTGACGTTTGAGCCTGACACTCGAGACTTATGCGATTTACGTAATAAATAACGACAATTTCGTCTCAGCGAAAGCATGCGATAATTTGTAGGGTCTTTCCCGAAGGTCACGGCCTTGGCAGTGATCTTGATTCACGAAGTACGACGAGTGTAACCAGTTTCCTCGTGGCCTCGAGCGAATATCGTTTTTATCCTTCATTTATTTTGAGAGCAGATAACGACCACGAAAACGCATGCAGTGATAACCCTCTTGTCCCATTGTGACCCGAATTTTAGCCCCAGGCGCCTTCCATCACCAGTAAAGGCCGAGTGTATTCCACCTTAAGAAACAATTCGCGATGCATTTTTCTCACAGACGGTTCCTTCATTCGTAAATCATTTTTCCTGAGAACGAAAACGTTGAATTTGTCCATATCCAGACTGTCGCCTAAATGGAATTTGGAGAAAGGAATTTGGAATGAGAAAGAATCCAAAAATTGGTGGAAAAAACCTTCGAGGTTAGTCCACGTTGAATAAAAGATGCCGGAGCTCGCACTTGCACCGCGTATCTTCGGCCTTGACTTCCACTTTACGATCTACAGAGCGAAACTGAATTTTTCAAACGATCTTAAAGCCATTCCATGCACACGTGTTTTTGTTTCTCGAAATCGATTAATTTCGGCCAGCCATCTGTTCAAGCATATTTTTTTTCTCAACGAGAGAGAATCGGAGAAAGACAGCCGGAGCGAGGATCCGCTCTGACGAAGGAAGAACGTGGAGGCAACAGATCGACCCGTGTCCAATCCTATATAAGATGATCGCGAGACGCGCCAACTTAGTCATTCTCTTGCTAACTGCGACGTTAATACGAACACACCGACAGCGGCATCGTTTCCGCGTATGAAAAGTGTTTTTATTCACAACAGTAATTTAGTACCGATACCAATTTTTCGAGAGAAAACAAAATAAATAAAACACTGAAACCTGCTTTCATTAAAAACACGTTTGCACATGCACGTAGGTTAAGAGCGTTTAAATAAAAGGAAAAACAAGAAGGAAACAAATAAAAATAACATCTCGTTCTCGAACAAGTAGAAAACCCGAGTTATGGATATTTCCAAGGCCTTCGTGTGTGCGCTTCTCGTTCTTCTCGGACTACTCGGTGCTCACGGCTTCAGATCTGAAAGATCGACCGGCGGTAAGTTGTTTCGTCGATGATACCGCATTTCTCGCTATTAGACGACTGCTGAACCTGTCTACGACGTGTTTGCGACACGATTTTATATATTCCTCCGTTTGCTGCTGTTGCTATCACTCTCGCCTTCCTCCGTGCGAACGATTTTTCCGATCCTCTTTTTTGCCTCTCGCGAAATGCTCCGTTTTACTCGCGAATAACGCAGGGACTCTTGATCGGTTTATTCCTTATGATTTTATCTCGATATCAATGAAAAAGCGGACGTTTATTTAATTTTTCTTGAAGAAAGATCATCTCCGACCATGACGCGGGTCGTCGCGGATGCGAACATTTTTTTTCTGTTCCAAGTGTAATTCTGACACTCTGTCGTGTCAAATGATTGCTGGACAATTAGCACAACGACAGGAAACGTGTCGACCACGATTTGACTGCGCAAATTCATGGTCGTGCCGCGTTGAATGTTTTCGAGATTGGTAAATCCGAAATGCAAAAATACAAATTTCCTACATGCCTAATAATTCAATGCGTGAAATTATACAGAAAGCACGTCATGTGAAAATATGTAATCGAGACGTTCGTGAACCGTGACCTCATTGCCGTGTGAGCTCACCTTGACAACCTCTCCCGTCTTCTTCATCTTACTTGAACGTTTATTTTTTACTTTCGTCGTAGACAAATCCTCATTAGAATCTTTATCGAAATCATCAACAGCAGCATTTCGATTTATCGTCACGATTGTGAAATATCCGCGGAAGGGAAAATAAATTCGCGACTCGGCGGAAAAGTTTTTTCCCGATAATTGCGATAATAACCGAAGGTTATTGCGATTATTGCATGAAAATTGTACGTTAATTCACAGAGTTCAAGATTACAGACGGAATTATTTGTAATTTGATTTTTGGGGTCATGTAGGAAAAAGTTCGAGAGTTCGCGCGAAAGATAACGAGTCGAGATAACTGTGGAATTAATGTTGGATTATACTTTGAACTAAAAAAACATCGACGAAGAGTCTAAGGCATTGAATCGATGACCCACCAAACGATCGATCTGTAAATCCGTATGTTTTCCGTTTCAAGGATGCATGTAAACGCTGTATGAGAATGCCCCCACTATTGAACGTTATTGAACTCGAGAGAAGAGAAAAAAAAACATCCAGAGAAAACATGTATTTTCTTCATGCGCACTGTTTGTCTCACGAGTGACACTTTTCTTTCTAATGACTAAAAATATCCTTCTCGATTCGCTGTCCGCCTTGTAATTGGGGAACGCAAAGCACTTGTATTCCGTAACAATTTTAGTGATAATTGGCAACAGTGTATTCAAACAGAATTAACTGAAGTGAAAATCAATGAAAATCAATCATTTTCTCTAACAATTCGTCAAGTGTATTATTGCGTGTTGGAAAAACGACGTGTTAGCACAAATGGCCCAGCCTATCACAGATAAAGCGGATTCATCGAGAAAGCGCGCAAGTCTAATACGAATAGCCGTATGTCTGTTCATTCTGTCGAAAAGGTAAAGGACCGCCTTTGCTCCCGAAGAATTTCGACGACTCTGAGTTGGAATTCGCATCGAGGGTTTGGAAGCGAGACGTAGATCGAACGATCAATGAAAAAAAACGATCGCCTCCGCAATCCAAAGACGATATTCCTGATAGCGATTCGAGCGACGATAGTACTAATGTTGTTAGTACAACACCAAGTGCCATCGCGAATACTAGACCGACTCTAAAAATCAGAACTCTCCCCACCGATCCTCCAGAACGGCCCAGAAGGCCAAAGCCACGTATTCCAAGGAAGAATGCTCGACGGCTGCGTCCAACGCCCTCGCCCGATCCAAAATCAAATCCCGATACTCCGAAGGAACCAGAGAACCAAGAGCCCGCAACCACCCCGACGCCTGGGCACACTCCTAATCCCAAAACAAAACCAAGTTCGGACGAAGATCCTAAAAAACCTCCCGATGCTGCACCATCATCGTCAAAAAAGGCTAAACCCAAAAATGGCGAACCCAAGGATTACAACGACACTCCGAGTGCCGAGTATGAGGAAGAACCAGAGGAAACACCTGATCCGGAGGACGAAAAAGAACCCGAGGAAGAGCCAGAGCCTGAGGAAGAAGAAGAACCTGAAAATGAAAAAGAACCGGAAGACGGTGGGTCGAAGCCCCCGAAAGAGAAAAAGCCTGATGAAGATAAAGGAGATACGGAACCACGGCCTATACCCGTAGCTGTTTTAGATCCAGAGTCAAATCCGCGACCAGGCGATCCGCCACAATCGAATGCCGACGCTCCAAAACGTCCGAAAAATCGTAGTCGCAAACCTCCCGTTGAATCGCCACCTAGTAGAAAAGAAAATCGCCCATCACCGAATGATGATACTGATGACAATACCAATGAAGATGATCCGAAACATCAGCCTCCTAGTAAAAAACGAAGTCCTCCACGTCGATCGAATGATGATGACGATGGTACGAATAACGACCCGAAAAACGACCCGAAGCGTAAGCCTGCTTCGCGAGCACAGCCAAATAAAAAACAAGAGCGTCCACCTGTAGCCGATAATGATGACGATGTTGACGATGAGCCAAATTCCGATGCGCCGGAGAAGATGGCACCCAACAACAAACGAAGCTCCCCACCGACGTCAGAGGATGATACAAACGAGGAAGAATTCGAAAATGAACCTCAGGATCCTCTTCCGAAAGCCCCTCCTAAAAAGCGACAGCCTCCACCTTCAACCGAGAATGACGACGACAGCGCAAATCCCGAGGAGCCCGAAGATGACTCGCCTGCGGAGATGCCTTCGAAAGCACCTACAAAAAAACGAAAACCTCCGACTCCAGGCAAAGACGACGGCGAGAATCCAAATTCTGAAGACCCAGATGATAATTCCGAGGCGGATTCTCCTGCCAAAACGCCTCCTGCGAAAAAACGAAATCCTCCACCACCACCCGAAGATGATGACGAGAATACAAACGATGAAGATCCCAAAGATGACTCTGACGATAATCCACCTTCGAAAATGCCACCAAAGCGGAAGAACCCACCGCCTCCTGAAAATGATAAAGACAGTGATGAAAATCCTGACGATCAGTCAGACCCTCCACCCAAAACGCCTTCTACCAAGAAACAAAAGCCTCCACGTCCAGTCAAGGATGATGACGAAGATGATAAAGACCCGGAAGATGAGCCCGACGATAACCCATCTACAAAAATGCCACCAAGACGAAAGAAACCTCCGCCTTCTGAAGATGATGATAAACCAGACGACAAATCCGATCCCTCGGAATCGCCGGTGGAACCAAAAAGGAAATCAAACGAGAGACCACGAAACAAGCCAAGTACGCCATCGCGAAAACGGAATCAACCAAACAATGGACCAAGCAGTGTACCCAAAAACCTCGGTGCCCAACCAGATATATCCTCTCGAAATGGTCCAACCGAAGACCTTCCGTCTGATGATGATGAGCCCAACACAACGCCCCCTCCCGCGGATCAAGCAGCCCCAAAGGCAAATTCTTCTCCGGAAAATAAACCAAGTACAAAACGCAAACCTTCGAAACCCGCAGAGGAAAAAAGCACAGATCCAACCACGGATGGCAAGGCTCCTAAATCGAAGCCAGCCAAGAGCAACGATTCTCCCACTCCAGACGTGAGTTCTCGGTTTGCCGAAGATCCGGATGCAGATGTCCCGTTAAATTCTGGGCCGAATGGCGCGGAAAATTCAGCGCCGGAACATTCGCCAGCACTTGGTTACCAGCCACCAATGCATCCAACGACTCCCTTCAATCCATTCGGCGGATTCCCAATTCCCTATGGCTTTGGCTCTGCAAACAGCTTCAGTTCGGCAACAGCGAACGGAAACGCCGGGGCAAGTGCAATGTCAAGCGCGAGTGCGAGTGCGAATGCAGGGGCGAGTGCAGGCGCAACTGCAAATGCAAACAGCTTTGGCCAGCCATTCATACCCAACTGGATACCATCATGGGGACCACAATTTGGCCCAGTCGTCGATCCGGGATTCAGTCCGAACTTTGGATCGCCCTTCAACACCGACTCTCCTTTTTATCCCGGTCCGGTAATGATGCCAGGCTGGATGACGAACCCCCCTCAGATGCCTGGATCCAGTTACAATCCAAGTAACGCACGAGAAACAAATACAAAATCAAGTGGGCCTGCGGTTCCTCCAATTCCCCAAATGTATCCTCCCTCGATGCCTAACCAGAATCTTCACAATTCCTATCCTCCACCGACTCCAACCTATGATTCACCTCCAGTTCAGGCTCCCCCGCAGACTTCCGCACATTCCGGAAATCCGAACTCAAATTCCAATCCTGTATTCCCTCCTTACAATTACGAAGTAAACTCTCCAAATGCAAATCTCCCTGCCAATCAATACTCGAATCACGATCAAAATTCCAATTCCAATTGGAGTCCGAGTCCTACGCCAATTTACGGTTCCATTCCGTTAGCATCCTATTCCAGTCCCAATCCCAGTTCTGACGTCGATTCTTCGCCCGGCAGCCCATCTTCAATGGGTTTTGCCAATGCTGGAAGTTTTTCGAGCGCCAGCGCAGGATCGGGAAGCTTTCAAACACCGATGAATTATGGAGGATATCAAACAGGGAGTAACGGGCTGGCAGGATTCCCCGGTTCGAGTGGGGCAGGTACGATTCAACTGGGAGAAGACGAGAAAAGGACGAAATACTATCCGCCATCATTAAACGATCATCATTACGAGACATTCACTCGACATGTGTATTCCTCCTTTCCTTTAGTATGTCTTCAATTAGTGCATGCATCGTTGACCGATATTGCTTAACGTCCAATCCCATATCCGTTTTGAAGCTGGCGTAGATATTACTCAGCAACATCCGCATCGAATGTTTCTCTCGAAAGCTGCTTTATGCACGAACGGAGCTCTGGTCGCATAGGACAAAAGGTCATAGAAAATTTAAGGAACGTTTTTGTGAGCATGAAAACGCAAGGGCATGGCAATCTTTAACCAAACGCACTAACGAATCAGTACATCAGGGAATCGGATCTAACGGAGCAATCTCCTATTTCTTTTTCCCTCTCGGTAATCCTGTTGTGGAATCCAGCAGAGTGAACCAACTTGTTTTTCGATTATTTCCAGGTGCTAGCGCTGGTGCAGGCTCTTATGCAGGCTCGATGGCCGGCTTTGGCAACGATATTCAGAACGAAATAAATAAACACTTTATGAGCGTCGAGGCTCAAAACAAGGCGATACAGGCTGCGATAGAGCGGCAGATACAAGAGCAGCGTCAATCGTAAGAATCTTCGAAATTTCCGATAGCTTTGAAACGAAGAAACGAACATGTTGTTTCACCTGAGTGGACTCAACGAACGCAAACAGATAATTCGGGACGATCGTCATCGATTGTTTATATTTCATTATTATTTCTGTGACTTGCTCGTGTCTTGTACTTCACACGAACGCGTCTCAAGCTCCGCGAGACTCGTGATGTAAATGATAACCCAGTTTTTTTCTCACCGGAAATGCAGATTCGGCGGTATCGGAACTCGCGCGGGCGGTGGATTCCCCAGTGCTCCAGGATTCGGCTCATTCGGGGGCGTAAGTTCCTACTGGCGTTCAAGGCCAACGTGATTATTCTCGACGTTGATTAATTATTTATCATTCCATCAGGATTCGGACGGTTTTGGAATGGGTAGCTTTCCATCGAGCGGGTCAGGAGGATCCCTCGGGGACGGACCAGCATCGGCCATCTCGAGCATCAGTATTGGACCACAGGGTGGATTCCAGGCCGGACAAATAAGTCCTGTAAGTTAGCGTAGCAACGAATTAATCAGCAACTTTAGCGGGAAATTCATTCATAGTCCTTGCCAAATTAATTGAAAAAAAAAAATCGTCGTTTGTTTGCAGGCTCAACCGGGAATATTTTCGCGCTTCGCTGAGGAAGTTCCCGAGCCATCGGGCGGCGGCAATGTCGGCGTATTTTCCAGTTCTAGTTCCAGCCAATCGGTCGGCCCTGACGGCAAGGTAACTTCTCGCAAAAGCGCTACAACCGGCGTCAATGACAACGGAAAAATCACCTTCAGGACCGTTCACGATCCCTAAACTCGCAATCGATCGAAGCGCAACTTAAAATTTTCCAAAATGGCAAACAATAATAAAAAGCTACGATAAAAAGTAATCACGATTAAATCAATCGTTTCAATTAATTACTCGCACAAGTATGCCATTTGCGAACGTTACGTGCACACTTGAATATATATTTTTTCTCCGCAAAAACGTTATGAAATTCTGTAATTATTACCATAATAAAAATAGGCAATAAAAATGTCACTGTCGAATGTTAAATCGCAGTGAAAATTGCGATTGCGAGAGCAAATTGTTCACTCGTGTTGCCGAGTCTTCTTTCTCCTCGAAAATTCTCCTTCCCATTTTGCACGATCTTAATGCAGTAACATTACGTTTATCGAGACGTTAAAAGAAAATACGCCTCAACGTGTCAACGTTATTTCCTTTTATTTAAACCCACTTACATAATCCCGAGATATCAAAATAACAGATTATTTTTCTCTGTTTATTGTCCGACTACTTTGACTAATTTTTTACTCCAAATGTACGACAGACATAATTCCAGCGACAATAAAATGAAATGACAATTTCGCCCACCTGGCACTGCAACGAACACCTGAAAAAACCGGAAATCATTTTTTCGATGTTTTGAAAGTTTTTTTTTCAACAATTTGATAATAATTTTTTGACGTTTCCGTCCTCTAAACTCTTTCGCGTGATTCATGGCTTTCTCATTATTTTCCGTCACTGGAATAATGCCCGGAAAGGCATTTATTTCCTTTTTTTATATTTTTCGAGCCTGCGGACTAATTTTCCTTCGGTGTGTTTCGCGAATCGTTAATGTCCGTTGAGATCCGTTTGGCTCAATGGCGGCTCGATCTTGTCGTCGACCTTATTTTTGTCGGGAATCCAGGGATTCCAGGCTGTCGAATCGTCGCGTGCTCCAAAACGCCGGGAGTGGAAAAAGATCGCACGTGGTCTGAGCAACGTACGTCTCGGCACGTGTCCCTATCGTGAAAATACTCCAATATTCATTTGGCTCTTTTCGGTCGTACGATACTCCAATTTTTTTTTTTACACTTTTCTTTCTCACCTGTGGTATATCGTTGTGAGTAGGGTAAAAATGAGGAAAGAATCTGCGATTATCGTTGTTAAATCGGGGCGATTCTGGATCACGATCGTAACCGGAAGCTCTGACACCATCGACAACCGGAACATCCTCGATTTCGAAGCTCTTCGGTTTCGCGAGTACCTTTACGCTCACCGTGGCAATTTCGTTTTCCTCGGCGTTATCACTCTCCGTTATCGTCGCCTCGCAAACGTTATTTTTGCATTCGAAAATATCCGGAACGGACGCGTTGACGTCTCCATCGTTAACGACGATGTAAATGCTCTTAATTATCTTCGATCGACTCGAGAATGGATTCTGTCGAGAAAAATCATCGTCCACGTCTGACTTTCGATCGGAGTACAAATATTTTTATACGAACAGGAAAATGAAATACGACGTTCGTTATTAAAAAAAAAACAATTTTTTTCATCTCCGACAGCTCGCACATAAAAAATGCACTGCAACTGAAAATATTTATCGCTCTTTTCCTCCGCGTCTGTAAATCCATAACGACTCTGCAACAGTTTTACGATCTCTCTCCGTTCCACCGATGTTTTTCTGGCGTTGAAAAAAAAAATCTATCACCACACGCCGAATCTGCCATTTTGACAGCTCGTTTGGAATGGGAATAAATTTACGAGCCTGTATCGCTCTCTTACCTCCACGATGTTTCGCGATCTTCCACTCGCCGTATTTGTATACGATAATAAAAAAATAAAAAAAATAAAACAGTCCATCTTCCATGCAAATAATGCGATTAAAGGAGATAATTACACTTACGTAATTGTTTCGCGCCCTCATTGGATTCCCGGGAAATCTGGGAACGAAATTCCCACGAGAATTCGATCTCGAGCCCGACGATCCGAAGTCGTGTTTTTTCTCAAGCACATCGGGCTCGTTTTTTATCACTATAATTACCGGATCCGAGTCGGAGGAGGCTGAATCCGAGCATCGCTCGTCGGAATCAAGATCGACTTTGGAGGAGATTTTCGTCGCCGAAATTGCGGAAATCACGAGTAAAATTGCGATAATCGACTTTTCCATATTTTGAGGATGATTTCGCGTTGATAGGAACGAAGATTCGCCGAGTGTCGCGATGTCGAGCATGTGTCTCTTCTTTTTTATATGTAAAGCACGTTGTCGCGAAATACGCGATTGAACGCAGCGAGGATCCGGTGGGGGTAATAGTTTTAGGATGTCTGAGAGATAAGATTTTGTAGAGAAAATTGCACCGACCTTGAGGTTGATCTCCGCGCGTGAGTCGAGGGAATAAAAAAGAAGATCGTTATTCCTCGCCTCGGGATAAATTAACGCTGTAAAAAAAAAACTGATAACGATCTGTGAAACTGACACCCATCAATTTTTGCTCACAATCATTTGCAAAACGAGAATAGATCGTAACGCTGAAGATTCACAGTTACGCAATAAAACCAGTCCGCTTTGATTTATCTCACAAACATCCGTCGTAACGAGAGACACGAAAAGAAAAAATGAATTCGATATTCAAGCAATTTTCGTACCCATTTTTCCGGACAATTTTCGGATATTCGAAATTTCGTATGTTCCACATCGAAAAATCGACATTTTGGAGTAACGCAACGTGTGGATTTTTTTCAGACGGTGAGAATTTTATTTTTCATCGGACAAAGATACTCCCGTCGATAAAAGTGCGCAACAATGTGTCGGTTGACGTTCGCGAGGGGTGGAGAAAGAGAGAGAAGGATTTTTTTTTTTTTTTTCAACAGCAGCAGTCAACAAAGTCTCCGCACACTGACCGTTCATTGACGTTCGTGAATGACATTATCGGAGGTTTCCCCTCGGCAGGCTCCGACGTCATTGTGCACGAGGGGGTTGAGAGCGCGGGGCCTGCGACGACCCTTCGAGCGAGTTGTTCTCCCCACGAGAGAGGCTGTGCGATTATATTGACTGTGGACACACCTCCACGCTCGGTAATTTCATATCTGGTTTGCGCTGAATAAATAACAGCCTGTCGCGTGTACGGACAATTCCATCTCGAATCAAAAAAGCTCAACACTCACATTCAACGTTTTCACAATCTTTTGTTATCGTTTTTTTTTTTTTGCAGAATTAATTCGATCAACAAACGCAAAACGAAAAATTCTGCGTGTATCGAACGAGAGAGTAATCGATTGAATCGATAAGCTCAATCAGCTCGATCGAATTCGATAAAAATCGATGATTTTTCGTAGGTTGATTCAAAAATCAATCTTCGCCCTTCCTCTCGCTCTCCATATCGACTCTGGACAATATAAATATCGAAAAGTTATCAAGAAATTGTCGAGAGAAAATACAATTCAGTCTGGAATTTTGTCTTTTTTTTTCAACAAGCACAAATTTTCGGAATTCCAATCTTTCGAAGGACTGTTATTTCGTTCTTTTTATTTATTTCGTATTTAAAAAACAAAAGGGCAACAATCGTATTTACGTACCATGAATTTTTTTCTTCTTTTTCGGTGATGAAAATATCCTTCGCTGAAAACGTTTCGTTTTGCATTTTCATCGATTCCGAGTGCGTAACAAATTGTTACAAGCTCCTCGGCGATGCCTGCGCGGCGGTATGAATTATTTCTGCTCGTGTACGACCCTTCCTCTGTATTTCAATGAAGAGGAACGCGAAGACGAAGAGGCAGAAGAAAAAGTCAATGTTGAACACGGCGAAACGCGTTTCCTAACGAAAGTAACATTTCGCACGAAAATAGCTCGGTTCTCGCGATAAACTCGCGAGTTTCACGCGAGCCGAGAGAAAATTGCCAAGATTTATCGCTTCCAGGGCTGCTGCGATTCCGCGAAATCCAACAGCGTGAAAGGATCGTCGCGCTGAATGAGAAAAGACGAAGAGGAGAAAAAAAAAATCGAAAGAAAAAAAAAAAAGCGTCGGAGCTTTGGTTTCCATCGCAATAAATTTATTCGTTCGTCCGAGTAACGTGCGCGTTATATTTCACGAGCACGATTCGTTTTGTTCTTTCCCTTTCGATTTTTTCGATCATGTTTCTTTTTTGTTTTGTTTTTTTTTTTTTCATCAACGTATATTATATATGTATGTACTAAAAAAACGTACATATGTATATATGTATAAGACATCTGTTCGCTATGTACAAGGCGGTACTAATTATAAACATGTATGTACAAAAATACAAAAATGAGTGAGAGAAAAAATTGGCACGTCGGAAGTGTGTGGCAAGCGGAATTACTATCACATTTTCGTTTTTTTTTTTTTTGCAACTGTTCTCGATTATTGAGAATCGCGATGCAGTCTGATTTTTCTTTTTTCTTCAAATTCTCACTGGCAGTGCTCGGCGGGGCATTTCAATTTCTTTTTTTGTTTGTTTGCTTTTTTTTCGGTCTCGGAGACAGCCTGGACCGAGTTTGGATGTTTCGAGAAACACAGAGATTCGAAGCCATTATTTTTTCATCCAGAAGCGTTAATTGTCCTTCTTTTCACTCTTTTCCGATGTAATAATTCATCATTCGGCAACGAAAAAAAAAAAAAAAACAGAAGACAAAGCCGAGAGAAAAAAGTGACATATTCCATCGGTTTTTTTGTCGCTCCTCTTTCTCCTCGCGTAAAATTAACTTTGGCCTTTGCAATATATGGGGGGGAGGGAGGGGGACAGGAATTATCGCGAATTGCCAAAATGAAGAAAATGAAAAAAAGAAAAATTCGAATTCGAAACAGAGAGGACCAAAAAATACGCTAAAAATTAAGTACACGGATATTTACAAGTTTCGCGATCTTTTTTCCATCGCGCGGAGAAATTTCGCTGCTTCCACTCTTTCTTCACACGTATCTCGTCAGCTGGGTATGAAATTCTTGGAGGCAAACGATAAGTTGGCTGAACGTCGGCCTCTCGTCCGCCGACATTGCCCAGCAGTAAGCCATTACCGCGAACAGCTCGTCCGGACAATTGATCGGCTGTGCGAGTCTGTAACCGTCGCGGAGATAAGACGCCATCTCGAAGGGATCGACCTCGACGTACGGCTGCTGCGCGAGAGTCGTCAATTCCCAAAGAACAACGCCAAAAGCCCACTGGAGAGAGAATAAAATGAAAATGTTTTTCGAAAAGCACGCGGAAAAACAGGCACTTGAGCCTTCGACATACAGGGTGTCCAAAAAAGTTCGAGATTAATCAAGCGAATCTGGATTGAGGTCGAAATTCCAAGCCGAAATGTCATTTGGTACTTTTTTGTACGACCAAAACCTGCCGAGTTATCAATCGTCAAAGTTCGTCCTTCCGGTCCAACTGTATTAATTCATAACTCAACGGGTTTTCGTCGGACGTAAAAGTGCTTAAGGACTTTTCGACTCGAAATTACACGCCCGATGTAGCCTTAAATTTTCAGCATCGATTTTTTTGGACACCCTGTATGTAGATTTTTTTTTCGTCGAAAATCGATAAAAAAAAAGTTTATCACAAATGAAATACAAACCACGTCGGATGCTGTGGTGAAGTTTTTACTGAGGAGGCTCTCGATCGCCAGCCACTTTATCGGACGATTTTCATTGTCCCCGAGGCAGTGATAATCCTGCGGGAAGAGATCTCTCGCTAGCGCGTTGTCGGTTATTTGCACCCTCAAATCGTCATCGACTCTGTAAATCAAAAGATGAGAGAAAAATGATGAAAAACAGGCTGATTATTCGCAATTTCTAATCGACGAAACGACGCGGGGATCACCTTAATAAGGTTTCTTTCTTCTCCTACGTCATTGGCCAGAATAAACACGAGATCGAAGGTTCAGTTTTTGTTTCAACATCAAAGGGATTATCATCGGCTCGTCGAGCAAAACGATCGACAAAGCGGTGGAAGCGAGCGTTCGCGTAAGAATTATCCACACAATCGAGGAAGTCTCCGCGTGGCTCGTTCTTCCGTAAAATTAGCATAGCGCGTTATAAAGGTCAACTTTAACGAAGAATCGGACGATCGATTCGCTCGAGAATTCAACGACGAGTTAAATTCGCCCACGTGAATACTTTCGCTCCAAAATTGATGCAACTTTTCAAAGTAACGAACGAGAGAGGGATGGCCTGTTTTTTTCTTCAATTTTTCATTTAACAATAAAGTACGTACACGCAATTTCTCGCCGCGATATCTCGATGAACGAGCCTTTTTCTGTGAAGGTACTGCACGCCCTTGGCAGCTTGAAGAGCCATCTCGACGACTTCCTGAGTGGTCAGTGCTCGAGGAGGGCCCTCGCTGCTCAATTTACACCTCAGCAAAAATCTTTTCATGTTCCTGTAGCCAGTGTGCGGATAAAGGAGAAACGGCGCGCCCCGATCCTCGATGGAAACACCCAGTACCGGCAGCAGAGCAGCGTGACTCAGACCATAAAGCGCCAAACCCTCGCGCAATAAAAGGGCGACCTAAAAAAAATATATATACATATTTATGCACCGTAAAGTCACTCTGAAAAATGTACTTTGAGCACGAATCATTATTGTATAATGAGCAAATAAAAATACTAGTGTTTCAATAATAATACGATAATTTCTTTACATATTCAAATGCGTTAGACTCTATTTTTATCAATAATCTCGATAATTGTAACAGTAATTTGACAATCAGCTGATAATGCAAAGAATCGTCATTAAAAAATACATCGATTTCGACACAGTTTGTATAATTCCAATGACGATGCATGTGTCATTTGAAAATATCGTCGTTGACGTTTCTCTATGACTAACCTGGGCTTGAGACGCGTGCTCAGCCGCCGTTTTCACGAGCACGTCCCGCGGAGTGGTTGCACCCTCTTCGTGATAACTGCCGCGATAAACTCGTCCAAAAGTGCCCTCCATCTCGATACTGAGAAGACGAACTCGGCATCTGGCAGCGAAATGAAAAAAGGCAAATTTCCTTGTAAAAAAAAAATGCCAACGATCGACATCACAGAATTGTCCGATATTTTGGAAAATTTCAATGTTTGCTTTATCTGCAAATACACCGTTGACGTTAATGGGAGATTGGGGGGATAAATCACACGAGCACGGGGAGGCAAATTCGAATGGCTCTTGGGGTCACGAAAATTTGTAAAACTCGCGATGTTTTCTCCCCCCTTTTTTTTTTTGAAAAAAGAATATCCGACGTGTAGAAACATCGCCAACGGTGCGAGGCATTAATCTTCGTTACCGGCAAGATTCGCCCGAGAGAGGCAAAACAGCCCGGCTACGGAAATAATCCGTCGCGAGGAAAAGTCGACGAGGTTTAAAACGCCTTCGGTATTTTTACGAAAGAAGATGCACCGGATGTTCGGAACTTTTTCCTACAGGAGAGAAAGAAGGAAAAGCAACACGACGAGTGAGAATAAAAGTTGGTTTTTGAAAAAAAGAAAAACAATCCACGAGATAAAATTTGAAAATTGATGATTCTCGGTCCCTCGTAATTTTCCTTGATTTATACGAAAAAGTGTCTCGAATAAGATGCTGCATCGAGCAGATTCGTCGTGTAGTGATGAATGTCGCGCGAGAAAAATAAACGAGTATCTTTTTTTTTCTCTCCATCCTTTCTCGATGAAACGAAAACTCTTGTAGGCAAAATCGAAAACTTTCCCCACGCTTATTCCGATCAATTTTGAGACTCCGGAGATGCTGTTGTTTTTTTTTAAGAAAATACACACACAAAAAAAAACGCTCTTGTTCAAACTTTCGGGACGAATTTCATTTCGAGGGTAAAATTTGTCGAAAAATCTGTCATTCCCCGCATTTTTACATTCGAAACGAAGGTACGCCGGGAATCGATGGTGGGCGATTTAATTTTGAAAATTCCGTCCTTTCGTTGACTTTGACAAACTTTTAGATTCGAAAAATCAATGAAAACGAGCCATGCTCTCGCTGCAATGGGCAAATTGCAGTGAGATTTATGGAAGGATAACGAAAAAAAAAGACCAAGAGAAAGATGGAAAGGGTGGGAAAATGCAGAAGCCTCGTTGACTTTATTTTTGGACGAAGCACTCGAGCACGTACGGAAAAGGACGTTGCGATCGATCGTGGCCGATAAAATCGGTTTGGCCCCGATCTTGGTATCGAGACACGAGGCTGTACGTGACTGTCCCCCCAGCCAGGCTGTTCCCACTCTCTCTCTCTTCTTTCCCATCGTACCGGAAAACACGAAATAAATACATCTATACGCTTCCTCCAATTTTTTTTCAATCTCCCTCTCGGTTTGTCGGTTGCTCCGACAATTATCGAGCATAAAGGCTTCTCTCTCGTCGCGATATCGGATTTTTCCTTTTCATCCCTCGTCTCGCGACCCACAAAAAAAAAAAAAGGAAAAAAACAAGTGCACAAGACGAGAGCTTCCCGCTGGTATCTCTTTGTTCGAGCTCTCAAAAGCGTCTCGAACGAGTACGCCACGTGGGGATAGATCCTCTGTCTCTCTGGCGAATGGAAAGAGGGAATTCTCTCGTACAATTTAAGTTTTCCCTTCGATGAAACGGATCGACGTAAAATTTCACGAAATATCGGCTGATTTTCTTCGATTTGTCAACGATCGTACGTCGATGAGAGAATTTCGGTGAGAATTACAAAAAAAAACATTTTTTTTTATGGACTGCTTGTGAGGAGTAAAAAAAGAAGGAAAATTCAGTCTTGCAAAGAAAAAAAACGTGCAAAAATTCCACCGACGATTTTTTTTCTCCTTCCGGACCCACCCCCGAATGACGATGGAGATGAGGGAAAAAACGGGAAAACTCACCTCTGAACGGTAATTTCCTGAATTCTCTCGTGAAGTTCGCGACTCGGTCGATCGTCGAGGCGTCTGTAACTCGAGGCGGAAGCCGCCGACGGCGGTGGCGGAGTTTCCGGCGACAAAAACGTCTGCGCCGGACCAATTCCGGTGCCCCTCTCGACGCTGCACGCCGAGCTGAGACCTCGCGACTCCCTGCAACGACGAGAAAAAGTAGCCGTCAGCGATGCATTTTTTATTCACCTTTTTGGCGAACGGTCGATTTTCAATCGCGAATTCAATCGGAATGAACTTTTTTTCAAGCTAATTTCCAATTTTTCCTGCATTCGAAATGTATCTTCCAGCTAATGTGAATTTTTAAATTCAATCGAGATAAATTTCGCGGCGATTCAATTTTAATCGACAATTTTCCGATTTTTCCTCCATTTTCGCCGATTTTTTTTCTCCACTCGCGAAATTTCATCTCGTTGCGAAAAATACTCACTGCAGAGGATCCCTGTGTCTCCGAGCTTTTTTGTCTCTGACGTAATAAGCGACGACGAGGACGCAAATCGCAGCGATGAACGCGCACGCGCAGCCAACTGCGGCGTAAAACACTTGTCCACCGGAAGTCGAGCCCGACGCGGCGACGAGGACCTCCTCCGGGCCCGGATAACCGCTCTTGTCTTTGAGGCAAATTTTCTTGCGTTTGAACTCGAGGCTCGTCGTGTTTCGACGGTTCAGGGAGACGTTTATTCGCAGGCTCAGATCGATCTCCGCGTCGTATGGACCGCAATGGAGGGCCAATGCCCACGTCTGCGATCCACCGACCGGTATGTCACCCGCTTGGGATATGTTCAGGGAGCTGCTGAGCGCCGAAGGGTTGCTGATGTCCACGGCCATCGTGTATGGCAGCTGAAGAACGAAAAATACAAAAAAAAAATAGAAAAAGGCAAAAAACATTCGAACGGCGAGAAGGAAGAAAATAATTTGTCCAGATCTGTCGTTTTTTTTTCTTCAAACGTACCCTCGACTCTTATCGTGCGATTTGCGGTAAAAAAAGAAAGGATTGAATAAAAATTGGGTCAATGGAACTCTCGTGAATGCGGGAGGAGAGAAAAAAGAGGAAAAAACGTTCGATCGAATTCTCTGCGTTTTTTTCCTCCTGCGCCTGTCGAGGTGTCACGATTCTCCTCTCTTCCCGAGTGTGTCTTTCGGTACAGGATGCCGCGCTTTGACGGACAGACTCGCGATTTAAAGGGCGCTCCCGGGAACGCGCGATTTTGTCGCCCGATTGACTGATGTTCAATGGCACATACACGAGGCCCCCGTCATTCTCCTCTCATCCTTTTCACCGTGATCTTTCTTCCCCCTTCCTTTTTTCCCTTATTTTACAGGGGCGCGCGCGCGACGCACACGCCAGAAGCGAATCTCGGCGACGAGACTTTGGCAAAGAAGCGGTCTGACCACTTTGTCCTACTCGCCGAAGCTCGCGATTTTCTTTCTTTTTTTTTGGGGGGAGGGGAGGAGAGGGGCTTCCTTTAAACTCTCCAGACTGAAGAAGAACGAAAGACGGCGAGAGGGCGTGAGAGGGACGAAAAAAGCTTGTCGTTGACTCGACAGGGCCAAGCTCATTCTTTTTTCTCGTTCTTTCAGCGGACGAGTCAATCCGCGAGGATCGATCTCGATCGATTTGAGAAAAATTCACGAGCAGACGAAATTTTCCGGGATTTTTTTTCATCCATGGGATTTTTGTTTTTTGGAGTCAATTTAACAGGCCCCTGGGATTGTGAGAACTTTAACGGTCCATCAGCTGATTGTTGAAAGTGCTTGTACCGGCTTTGAAATAATTTTAATTCGAAAACAAGACGAGGATCGCGGAGGATCGCGAAATTGCTAAATTGTGCACGTTTTTTTATTTCGAGCATTCTCGCAACTATACGTAAGTGGCTCGAACTCGTCCGAAGGAGCATCTTTTCTCTCGATATCGGGGCGATGAATATACAGATGTATTTACGTTCTTACGAGGATAGAAAAACTGGGAGAGAATGACGAAAAATCAACGACGAGGAACGCGACATGCCTCGCTGAATGTGATAAGTGTAACCGCGAACTCTTGACTCATCTCGTGAAAGAGAAAATAATATAAATGCGAGTAGAAATTCCGGGATGAGAATTATCTCCTTTTCTCACTGTTTTTCTTCTTCAATGTAAATTTTTTCATGATAATCATTGAAATTCCGATCCACGAACGATCCTGCATCCCCCGAATGCCACGACCGCGCGATAATTTTCTTTTTCATCATCCGAAATTGTAAAAAATATTTTCGAGACTCAATGAAACGTGATATCCATCGGGGTGTGAAAATAATATGATGGAAAATGAAAAAAAAATTGCATTTCGAAAAATTGGTAAAATTCCGAAGGGGGATATATTTTTTTCTCGTTTTATTCGTCATGCGCTTCCAGCCGAGTTCAAAATTTCTTTGATGCAGAATGAGAATAACGAATAGGAGATGGAAAAAAGAGTGAATTTTCACGAAAAAGAAAGTAAATTGTGCAAAATGCTCGTAATTTTCGTAAAACGTGAATTTTCATAACTCACCGGTCTCCCAGCAAGATTTTCCCAGGTAAAATGCAGCTTGTGCACCTGGGCAGGTACGGGAACGATGAACTTGATCGCGTACTCATTGATAACTCCTTCCCTCACGTAAAACAATTCAGCCTGTAAGCCTGCGAAAATAAGGAAAAACAAAATACAACACAACGAAGCAAAACGCCATCTTTCTTTTGAATCATATTAATCATGACGTCTTTCTGAATAAAATAAAACTGCATCGATCTGACTTTGATTTCGATGAAGATGCAATTTGCGATCGATTAGTGCAGTCAAGCATTGAATATCGTTGCGTTGCAACAAGGGAAACTTCAGCGTTATAAAAATGGAGTAATTTTCAATCAGAAGGTTGTATATTATTTATTTGCTCATTCTTCGCTCCTCGCTCATGGGAGAGCTCGCGTGCGTATACGGAATGAGGTGAAAAGCCAAAAGGTGAGGGTGGAAAAGGATCGTTTCATGACCGTAGAATATACGCTTATTGTACTGCCCGGATACGGCTGATTTCAGGAGAAAACTAAGGAAGAAGAATGTGCTCGTCGAAACCTTATTCGACCAGCAGTTGAAGAGGGATGATATGAGAATTGCTCGGTGGAGAAACGGAGCGAGAAGTGAGAAAAAAAATCGCGAAGAATGCAAGTTCCGTATCGGATATCATGCTCGAGAGAGAGAGAGAGAGAGAGAAAGAGATCCGTGACTCACGACACGCAGACGCTCCTCTACCTTCGTACTCCCACACGATTTATAGTTTACCCAAGACCTGCTGTAACTTTTTTGTCCCTCGCCTCCTCTTTCTCTCGCTTTTGTTCCAGTGCACGTTGCACACGTTGTTTCATATTCAATTGACATATATTTCATTTCAGGTAAATCGAGATGATTATTCAGAGCTGATTTTATTGTTGGAAACGAAAAAATTCAAGAAAAAAGTAAAAATCAACCTTTCATGGCAATTCTACGGTAAGTAGTCGCCATTTTTTTCAAAATCGAAACGCAAAAGGGGGAGAAAAAAAAGAGACGAAAATCCGACATGTCCCGATCGGATTTCGTCTCAAAACCATTTGGGGGATATCTTGTTTCACGTAAAAACATTTTCTGGAATATTCAGGCTGCCCCAAAAGTTTCATTTTTCACGATCGTATAATTCCGGTATCAAATTTACGACGAGGGGGAATATTGAGACTTTTTTTCAATTAATAAAAAAAAAACGCACACACTGAAGTAATAACTAACATTGCCTATAGTTATATCGTGATTTTCTTCATTCTCGATGTGTTGGAATCTTTCTCAACAATTTTGTACGCTTCGTTTCATTTCCCTAGAAATAAATAATTTTTGTCGGGATATATTAACGAAAAACATGGAAGAAATAAGTGCCAAGGGACGCTCGAATCATTTCCTCTCTTTTATCAGCGCATTTAAATCGCCAGCAAACGCAAAAACGCGTGCCATCCAAATTATTCTCAAAGGTTAATGAAAAACAGTCACCTTTAGCCACTCGCGATCTTTTATTGCCTCCGAGACGATTCTTTTTTTTTTCTTCTCCAACTAACTCGTACGAAGATTGCAGCCCGCCCACTTTGAAATCTCCAAACGCGTGTGTGTATTTGTGATACTCTACTCTTTCTATCGTGACTCCTCGCCAGGATGCACGCGGGGGTATCATCTGATAGGGAGGATAACGAGGCACGAGTGGATTTTAAAATCGCATTCGAAAGAAGGACAATGCCGTGTCCTGACCGGAAGCCACCGCGATCTGTACAAAGCACTATATATACGTGTACAACATTAAATCCGGTACATGCGCAAAACACGTCTGAGAATAAAAACAAAAACATGTATGGGGCCTTCCAGACGAAATGATCCTCAATTACATTATTCCCCATAATCGTAATCTTTATTCTCTATTATCGTCAATATTCTCCAAAGCGCCAAAAATGTCCAACCACCTTCGCGAATTACGACGCCGGCAAAATTGAGAAAAAAAAAAACGTGTCACGAAAAATTGGAAAAAATTGAAGTTAAAAGAGTCGAGAAAATTCCAAATTCCGACGATGCGAACTTCGACGTCGCATTTTGTCATGTCGGTGGCAGTTTTTTTTCCTTTGGAATGAAATTCCATGTGGGGAAAATTCGCCAGAAAATAGCCCGTGCGGATATGCAAGATGAAGTTCACGTATTGTATTTTATTCATGGGCTCGCGAGTGATCTCGATGGCCCCGAGCAGCTTCTGCAGCTTCTTGCTGCCCACAGCACGGATGCAACAGAGTATATTCAGGACAAAGCGACTATATCCATGTACGAAACGTTATATATATACATGTGTTTTATGTACGCGATTTTACAGTGTCTCCATGTGCTTCTCTTTTTCATTCGATGTGCCCTCGCACGAGGAGCCTTTACCGGTTTTCTGCATCAGATATCACCTCTCGAAAGCGTCTCTTCGCATCCCCCTTAACGACTATCACGCGACCCGAGAGAGAGGGAACGTTATGACCGTATTTGCGAGTCGCAATAAAAAAGGAGAAAAAACAAAAGCCAAAAGAGCACACAGCCTCCGCACGTAACTTTTTGTTTATTCGCTCGCTCGAGTTCGAGTTGATCACTCGGTGTGTGGTCCATTTTTTCGTCTCTACACTTCTCCGATAAAATTATCGAGACGCGATTTCATCGATTGTCATTTTTAAGGATGGAAAAATTATCAGCAGACCGTCGAAAATATATTCCGCGAGGGTTTGGAAAACCTGATGGTTTTTTCCCCTCTTCGAGTCGATTCCATCATTTATTGACAGTGGACGTGTGATTTTTTCGAAAATGTTTCTTTTTTTAGCGAAATTTTGAGAAAAATCGAAAAATTTCGCGCTTGCTGGACTCGAACCGTGAATTCTCAATCACATGGGGGCTCTTTTGCTTATAGAGCTATTGATGTATAAATAAATCCCCCGATGAACGCGTGGAAATATTCTACTAAGAGCTTGACCCACATTTTGCATTTTTCTTCGTTAAAAACACCAACAGAACGCCAACGATGGAACAATGTATCCTCATACGTCGTTTATTGTGGATAAATAAATATATAATCAACATGACGCTGGATATAATAATATTCTCCGTGAAACGCGAAGCTAAAGGGGGTTGGGCGAAGGCTCGACCTTCGACCCGTTTTTCCCCAACGAGATATATTTATAAAGTCGCCATTTTCCATAGATCCCAGAGCCCTGAGAGAGACGCGAGCCCAAGAATATCCACGATCCTCGGAGCGGAAATTAATCCCCCCCCCCCCCCCCCACAAATCGTCCATCGGAATTATACCGTTTCTTTTTCCTCCGCAGCATCTCTTTTACACTTGAAAAATGCCACGGTTCTCAGAGATCGCGGGAGGGATGAAAAATCTCATCGAGAAAATATCGAGGGGTGAAATTTCGTTCGAACGTAATTACGTCCAAGTGCCGATACGATACTTGAAAAAAATCAAGGCAGTCTGTGGGCACGCGATATCATCCGTGCCAATTACGAGATGCACGATTTTTCTAAAACAACCCTTATTTTGCGTCCCTTTGCCGTTCAATTCCGCGTATGTAGCTCGTAATTAATGCAAACGCCGGATGAAAAGATGAGAGCGTTTATGGACGTATTTGTACGGATTTTGAAAAACTCTCGCGTACGTACGCAAACCTACCTACCTACTCGATGCAAAGGTATCGCGATGAAAGAAGAAGCAGAGAGAGAGAGAGAGAGGGGGAGGACCGAGGGAAAACGTAGGTGGCACGTAGTCGAGAATCCTTTGAAGTCTGGCTTTGGTACTGGAGGACGGGCTGCCAAAGAGCCAAAAGGGTGTAAAAAAGCGAAAAAGCTGAAGCTGTAAGAGAGTGCTCAAGACAGAGAGAGAGAGAGATGAGAGGAAGAACGATGTAGGCAAGGTTGTGAAGGAAATAAAACAGCCCTTTTGAACGGAGGCGTCGACCCTCGAGAGAGAACCGGTGCCAGACGCGATTGTCACAAACCATAAGGGCGGTGCGACAAGAGCCTTTTCCCTTGGTATTACGTTGGTAAACCACCGCACGACTCGAGGAACCTCCGAGACCCTTAAATATGCGTGAATGCATGCATTTCTACCGTTGAATTATCGTCCATTCTCTCGAAAGCAAAAACAAATCGAGAAACCATCATTTTTCTCATTAAAATCATGCTAATGACGTTTGTATATGTTTTCTCGTTTAATGATCGATTTGCGAAAAGTACAAATTTGAAAATCACTGTCAAATTTGTATCTCGTTGCTTCATCGAACGATAAAAATAAAAAAATGACACAAAAGTATTGTAAATAAAAAATACGAAATGAGAGTCGAATATATCGAAAGTATACCAATAAAATAAGTCAAGAGCGGAGTAAATTTTGAGAATCGTACTGTCGTGACGTTTCATCGATGCTAGCTTCGAAGGCATGGGTGAGAAAGAGCGAGCTTTGAATAAAATCGTGTATAAACGGCGTGTAAAATTGCACGAAGATTGTATGGCATGGCGAATGGACGAGAGGCGTGAAAAAACACCCGACAAGAGGATTTTGCAATAGGAGCGGAGGAAGGAGCGTGTCCCCAGCTGTCAAAATATACTCGTATTCATCCGAAACGTTTGACACACCGGTGAAAGAAATTGAAGACAGAGAGATGCGAGCGAGAGAGGGAGAGCGAGAATTGTATAATGGATTTGAAAAAAAAAATTGTATGAAAATAATCTTTACCATTATATTTCTATTCTTCCGTCGTTTTCACGAGATGAATGCGTACAGACGACGAGAGAGAGCGAGAGAGAGAGGAAAGGGATGCTGGGTGCTTGTGCAAGCGAGCGGGTGATCACCACGGTTATACTCACACCGCAATTTCGACGTCAGGACGGAGGAAAAGGGCTTAAACCGGACGACTTAACGCGTAAAGTAATACGGGTTAGCCCTTTTTTGTTCGAACAACCATCGTTTTTCTATACGACCAAAATCGAGGGAACTTTTGGGCACGAGGGAACCCGACACCTTCGGAACTCAATCTCCTTCCGCGCGCAGCATCCCTCGGCTCAAAATATGGGAAGAATAGAGAGCAGCGACGAGGAGTGAAAGAAGATTTTTCCTTTTTTCAGGTGCGTTTTGTGCCCGTCCGAGGCTCGATATAACGAGGACGGTGTACAGTTTTCCTGGGAGGCTTTTCGCGAGGGGGAGCGCCGAAGAGAGATCCCCGAAAGTTGGATCAAGAGGGACAGAGGGGAATGCGAGTGAAATGAAAATTTGATGAAAAGAAGGGCTCGGAGATCCGGGAGGCTGGAGGGAATCGACGAAACCATTTCATGCCGATTGAAGCGTTGCTTTCTGTTTTTTTTTCATTTTTTTTTTCTTCGTTAGCTTAAGGATGTATTTAAACGATTTTACAAAAATGTTCACGAAAATTCGCATCAACTGGGTCATTTTGTCCAGAACGCTCGTCGATTGAAAAGATCCGAAGCGACAAATGGCAAAAAATATAAAAGGGAGAGAAACTTGTGAGGCTGTTTTTCAGAAAAGCTGGATTTTCGA
This sequence comes from Heteropelma amictum, assembly GCA_959613375.1. NCBI lineage: Eukaryota > Metazoa > Arthropoda > Insecta > Hymenoptera > Ichneumonidae > Heteropelma > Heteropelma amictum. The sequence goes on from OY390727.1 coordinate 13,376,600, forward strand.
TATGCGAAGCAAAGATACAGCTTTCCAAATGATTCCGAAGGATCGTTTCGAGGCAGGAAAAAAAAATCGCGATTGTCCTTCCCCGAAATCCCCGAAACAGGCTTTTCACGAGCCAAAACCTCGAGGCCGAAAGAGCAAAGAAGAAAAGATCGTGTCCTCTTTGTCTCGCAACTGCCTTTTCCTCCCTCGTCGCACGTGTGGTGAGGGAAGAAAATTCGGAATGACCTATAGAGCCCCATGTACCCGTATATTGTAAGAGGGCGAATTGTCACTGATGATTTATCACTTTGACGAAGGACGAGAAGTTTCGTCTTTTTCTTTTTTCCTTTTTTCAAGGCTCGGAGAATCTCGAAGGCCACAGGGGAAAAAGATCGAACATCATCAAGAGTCATCTTTGCTCGTTCAGAGATGCATCTCTCGCATACTCTGGAAGATTTTAGTACGACCCAGAAACGGTCGATTTTATATATATATATATTACGAGAAAAGTCCTGTGCTCTCTGAACCCACCTGCGGTGCAAACACGACAGGGAATTCCAACGCGAGAGACCCTAAAACTGCCATTTTCTTTTTTTTTTTGTTATCCCCTGTGTCTTTCGTATCTTCGATCCATTCCTGCTCCTTTTCTCTTCCCAAACAACAAACACAGACACGCTGCGTTTGACAAAATTTTTCAATTTTTATTTCCTTTTCCCCTCTTGTAGACGTTTTGGAGATTCCGAGATTTCGAGATCCTCGGTGAACTCTCGAAATTCAACTGGCGCCGATGAGAGATAACGCGATGAGAAATCTCTAGACGACGACGACGACGAAGACGATTTTTTTCAAACGATTTGAGAAAATATATACGAGAGGGCTCTCCTACGTTTATTCGTTCTCGCCACTCGAGAAATTTCAACGACGCGTCGAGTGTCCTCTCTTGGGCATCTCCCACTCGAATGCCAGAGGCTCTACTCGAAATATATATTCGATTCTTTCGTCGGACAAGTGGACATCTTGTAAAAGTGAAAAATAAAAATTCGAAATAAAATGAAATGTATTAAAAATACAAATTCGTCAATTGTTTCAACACGAAAAACATGGTGCCTCCGAATCGTACATATATGAGCTTGTTATCGTTGCTTTTTTTTTTTTTAACTGATTTTAAATGCCAGTTTGGTGAAGAAAGTATAAGGTAGGGGAGGAAAAAAAGGGCTCTTGGCTGTTTCGTTTTGTGCCCATCGAAAAAGCCTCCGGGACTCGACGTGCCACTCGAGACGGACTTTCGTTTCGTCGGAAAATGTCTGTCTGAGATGACTGGAAAAAAAAATAGACGAGTCAGCGTAAATAAAAAATATCTGAAAATAAAAACATACAGAGAGAGGACGAGATTTGAATGTAGGATGGAAGGAGAGTCGAAAATGCCATCTCACATTTTCACGTCGAGTCATCGATGGTAAGGGCCGATATAAAAATACTCAAAATTTCCTGGCAAGTCCTGTATTACTCACAAACGACGATAATAGAGAATAACCTTTTTCTTCGACCGCGCGGGTAAAAACCGTGGGTTTCGATGATCGTTTTGCGAGAATCGCTGTCGCGAGTCCAAACGAATATTTTTCAGCCGCGCACCGGAGCGTATGAAAGCTCGAACCCATGCTGTATTTGCCAGCAATAACGACAAGCAGCATTACCGTCCAAGAACGTATAACGCACACATTGATACAAACACGAGCATGCGTATATTCGTGTATATACAGGGTGTCGCAAAAAAAAACGGCTGCCAATAATTTAATGCTGCATCGGGAATGAAATTTCAAGGCGAAAAGTCCTCGAGCACTTTTCGATCCGACGAATTCCCGTCGAGTTATTAATTGATACAGTCGGACCAAGAAGGGGGCGTGTGCTCGCGTGGCGCCAGGCTGGAGAAGGGAGCGCGCGCTTCCGATTGGCTCAAACTTTGACGGTCGGTAACTCGTTGGCATTTGGTCGTACAAAGAAGTACTCAAGTACATTTCGACTCGAAATTTCATGCCGAATCCAACTAAACTGTCAAAATCGAATTTTGAGACACTCTGTATGATACACGGACACAAAGATGCTCGTTAAGATGCTGTCACTCAGATGAGAAGAAGGGAACAGGTACAACGTGGTTGTATAACGGATCGAGCTCGGAGAGTTTGATGGTTGGTGGATGAAAGACTAATTGTGAGGCTCAGAGAGAGAGAGAGAGAGAGAGAGAGAGAGAGAGAGAGAGAGAGAGTGAGAAAGATAGTGGAAAAAGAAATATGAGGCATCAAAGAAGAGACCATTGCCTTGTGTAACAAGGGATTAAAAGATATCCTTGACGATAAAACGTGCGTGTACGAAAAATTGATGAAGGTAAAATCGTATGCGCGTTAGGTTGTCAACGAAAGAGACTCAAACCACGAGATGTATCGTGCGTCCGCTCGGGTGGACCAACATCCTTCTGTTTGTCAGTGTATATATATACATGCTACTTGGTCCATATGGATATTCATTTATGGACAGAGTAAGAGATGACTTTTGACTCCTGCTGTGGCTTTCGATCTTGGGACCCGATATACATCGTGGAACGAGAAAAAGAAAAACATTACGATGGAATACGTACGCGGGACGTTGTGAAACACAGAGAGTCTCTCGTCTCGGTATCGAGTGTCCATTTTTTTTTCGATTAATTTCCATGTCCACCGCAATGGTCGTTTTCGGGCAAACGTGGCGAACACAAAAAATAAAATCCAAACGACCCGAAGCGACATCGCGTTAAATCACTCCGCTTTATCGCCACGATGATTTTTTTCAATTTTTCCGTCGGTGTTTCTGACGTAAAAAATTATTTTTTTCTCTCTCTCTCTCCGCGTTGTCTGTAAGGCGATACGTTTTTTTCGACGAAGCTCTCGTGTATGTAACTTTAGCTCTAAATTAACATACATATATGTATATATGTATATAAATAAATAAAAAGGATGAGAGAGAGAAAGCCCTGCGCGATCTTTAACGATGTGTTTTTTTTCCCTTTTTTTCTTCTTATTTTATTGCACATTTTACTAGCCGAAACGTTTCATGGTCTTTCTCGCGAGAGCAATTCTCGAAAGAGATTTAGCCAACAGCCCGAGTTGTCTGCTGCTACGTTCGAGCACTTTGGGGACCTAAAATATCCTTCTCTCTCGCTCACTCTCTCCGATTCTTACTGTTACTTCTTTTATGGGCAAATTGTGGCCGTTCGATCTCCTACTGGGAGGCTGGCACGCTACGCAGTGTCGCTTTTCGTTCCCTTGGGTTCTGCGGAGCCCGAAAGTCTTTGAGTCAATTTTATTGTACGATGGTTACAGCACAAACTCTGGGCTACCGAATTCGATTGATCCAATATAGCTAAACACACTATATATATATATATATATATATATACATGTGTGTACCATGTATATACGAAAGGTCAAAAAACTCCTCATCCAACACGAGCACAATTTCAAAAGTTGTACGAAAATTTCGCGTCGGATTTTTCGTCTGAATAAAAAAAAAAAAACGAATTGATCTCAACGACGATCGATCCTAAAACTAAAATTTGGAGTTTTCTTCTCACATTTATTGATGTAAAAACTAGTGTAATTCATAATAAAGAAAAAGTGCGAAAAAGCAAAGAGTTTCTTGAAAATAAAAAAAAACATGGTGAAATAGCGAAAGGGCACATGGACTTTTGGGGGGTTAATTTTACAAAATTGATTCTCCACGGGGTTTCCAAAAATATATGCAGATGTCTGTGAACATATGTATCCCGATTTCCATATGTAAATGTCGTCCAACACGTTGCAAAATTCAAGAATATCAGCCAGTCCAGTCGTAGGATATATCTCTCATCGCGATTTCATCTTGTTTCTCCTTTTTTTTTTTCTTTCATCTATTTATCATTTTCTCTCGAATCATATGCACACGTGCGCCCCCGTGGTGTCTTCCTTCGAGGATTCCACACACAAGCGTAAAGCGCGACTTTATACACAGAAAACACAACACGAGCGTCTTAACGAGGAGCCCGGAGATTGATGCTGAGAGGCAGAGGCGGAGAATCATCTTAATTTTCTCGCATCCGTCGCGAATTCTTTCCAAACGATTCGTCCGGTCCTACGATCATGTTTCCTTCATTTTATCGTCAATCAAATGAATTTCGTCAATTAAATAAATATTATTTTCCGATTCAGAGGAGAAGATCGTTTTTTTTTTTCAAAAAAAAATCCTTATTCGTTCAAATGTGACTTCCAACCATGCAGAGTCGTCGAACGTCAATTGCTCGACGACGAAACGTTGGCTCGTTTGAACTCGCCTTTTTTTCGCTTTTCAAGAAGGTACCGAAAGACCACGTGTGTGTTTTCATCCAAAAACACACGGGGTAACGATGTCGCGCTCTCAATTTCGTCGTTTTATTTTCTCTGCCTCTTTTCCCCCATTTTTCTTTGCTCCTTCGACGTTTCGCGGTTTTTCCTCTGGTTCGCGAGGCTTTTCACCGCTTTTGTGCGCACGCCGAGCTTTTGAGAGCCCCGCGGAATACATGCATTTCAAACGGTATCGCGAAAGAGGCTCATGTGCAGTCGGTGCTTTAAAATACGACTCTTATTTCATTCTCGTACTCGCACGCGAGCGACGCGAAAAGATCGCTCCTCGCTCCTCTCTTGAAAGCTACAAAAAAAAAAGCTTCGCGAGCAGATTCTTACGATCGACGACCCGACGAATGTTTTTCCTTTTTCAATTTTTCTATACGTTTTCGATTCAAAATATGACGATAAAATGAAGATCGTGTGACACTCCGAAACCAATTTACGCAAGCTTGCCTTTTTTCACTTTGAATTTTCTTGTTTTTTGAAATCGCATCTCATCGATCTTTCCTTTTTTTTTCTTCGAATTATATCGCCAGCCTATGCTTTCATTCGATCCTCCAATGATCGTCGAGTTTTTGAATAACTCTCCGAGGTCCATTTCGCTCCAAAGTCCGTCTCCTTTTTCTCACGACGACTGTTTTTTCTCCCCTTCTTCCTCTCATTCACTCGTTCAATTTTCCAGGTCATCTCGCGCGGTCCATGGCGAATTTACCGCGGGTGGAGTTGGCCGTGTTTGTTTGGAGCGGAATAACATGGGGTTTTCCGTAACGGTGGTTAATTGAGAATAACAAGGAGGGAGCCACCGTTCGCGGCGCCAATGTCCGTGCATAAACGGTTTTCACGGGGTCCTGGCGGGCTCTTTGAGAAGAAAAAGAGGCTCCTCCGGGCTCGCGCGAACTCTGCGCCACGAGAATCGTTATATACGTGTATAGTACATGGCATGTGGTATATAGCATCAAGATGGGCCTGTCAGGCCCTAACTAGGTAGAGGGCCCACGGGTATCGCGAGTGCGAGAGAGAGAAACGAGGATAAAAGAGAAAAGAGAGGTGCAAGGAGCGGAGAGTCGCTCTCGGCGCGGTGTAAAAATCGAGAAAGCTGCTCCGAGTTCTCGGCTGCATTTACCACCACGTGTACTTCATGTTACACGTACACACACGGGATCTAACGTGTTTGCGTGTGTGAAAAACATATATTTATATCTTTCCGTTAGCTCGAGCTTGTCGCTCGTGTTTTTAATGTTTTGACACGAGCCTCCGTGACAGGAGCACGTGTTACTCAATTCTCATTTGTTTATTCGTTCATTCGCATTTTTTTCAAATTTTTTACATCCGTCAGACGCACTGATTTTTCGTATCGAACGGTACACGAGTTGCCGAAAGGCGGCATCGAGTCAATTTCCGGAATAATATTCATCGGGAATGACGAAATTGGCAGGAGAGAAGGAGAAAAATCGATGATTGCTCTTTTTTTTTCACGTCTTCTTAGGATACTCAAATTTGTACTCGGGACACGGGAATCTGTGTATTTTGATGCGGAAAATGCACGAGGAGGTCGGGTCTCTGACGAAATGAAAATTTGAACGAGAATTTTTTGATGCAGAGGCGCGATGAAGAATGTAGCAATGATAAATATGTTTGCGTCTCCGCACGCGGTCTTTATCCCGAATAAATATTTGTCGGGCTGTTTGCGTATTTGTCCGTTTTATTTTCGGATATGTGTTCGAAGGAATTCGTTTTTTTTTTGTCAAACTTGTGTCACGTGATCGTTAAAATATTCACGAGCACACCTTGGGCGATGTCCGCTGGAGATAAAAATGAAAAAAAGAAGCAGTGTAAAAATTCTCGTAAGATGGACATTTTTTTTTCGTCTCATCTCGTACGATGGAGACAAAATTCCTGTGACATCTCGATCGTTAATCACTTTGACGTTCGCTCGCTTCGCCAATCGCCTTTGAACGATACGCCGAAAACTTGTTACATCCTGAGACTCCGATTTCGATGATTTTTCAGTTTTTCAATTTCTCAAGAGGTTGAACAATAAATTGGGTGGATATCGTACGTGCGGATTTGTTCGTTAGATCGAAATTTCGATGATAATCAAAAAAAAAATGCAGTCTCCTGATTCGGTTAGTTTTTTGGGATTTTCGCATTGAATTTTTGAGTTTTCGATGAAATACCGGTGTGTTTCGTAATCAGGGGGGGAAAATACATCGATATGGATCATTAGAAATCATTTTCAAACTCGAAAATGTTTCGACATTTTTTGACAGATTGAGTGGATTCACTAAAAGGACTGCCATTTTTTTCCCCTTTGAGCTAGATACTCCAACTTGTGCTTATTCTCTTTGCAACTTTTGAGGCTTCAAAATGCCGTTTGGTTCATGTAGATATCTTGATTTTTCGATTTTTGGCAGATTTTTGAAGTTGGACCATCGATTTTTGCCAATTTTCCCATACATACCCCTTTGCGTTTTTTTCGCTGATTTTCAACATCGATTTTGAGGGTGAAGCAATTTAGCTATCGACATTTTACTTTCACCACTTTCTAAGTCTACTTGAGAGCGTTTCAAAACCCCCCCAAAAAATGTATGTAGCACAAATAGAACCATAGTTATGACCATTTGAAATTTCGACTTTTCGACGATTCTGGAAAAGTGGCGAAAAACGGGTCAAAATTTTTTTTTTCTAATTTTCAATCTTTCAGGAGCTTATAGGATCGGGAATTGCCCGCTGATTACGAAACCCACCGACTTTTTCCCGAAAACTCGATATTTAAATGAGAAAATAGTGATTAATTGACAAAATTCGTATTATTGCATTTTTGGACCGAAAGACTGAGTTTTCGATGAAACAACAATGTGTTTCGTAATCAGCGGGAAAAAATACATCGATATGGACCATAAAAAATCATTTTTTAGATACAAAATTTTTCGCACTTTTTTGCCAAATTGATTTGGTTCACTAAAATGTTTGCCATTTTTTTTTCGTTTGGGATAGCCACTCCAACTTGTGCTTATTCTCTTCGCAATTGTTAAGGCTTCAAAATGCCGTTCGGTTCATGTAGATATCTTGATTTTTCGATTTTTGGCAGATTTTTTAAGTTGGACCATCGATTTTCGCCAATTTTCCCATACATACCCCTTTGCGTTTTTTTCGCTGATTTTCAACATCGATTTTGAGGGTGAAGCAATTTAGCTATCGACATTTTACTTTCACCACTTTCTAAGTCTACTCGAGAGCGTTTCAAAACCCCCCCAAAAAATGTATATAGCACAAATAGAACCATAGTTAGGACTATTTGAAATTTCGACTTTTCGACGATTCTGGAAAAGTGGCGGAAAATGGGTCGAAAATTTTTCCTCCAAATTTTCAATGTTTCAAGAGCCTATCCGATGGGAAATTTCCCGCTGATTACGAAACACACCGACTTTTTCCCAAAAACTCAATATTCCAATGAGAAAACTGGAAAACCGTAGATTGAATTTTCTCGAAAATTTCGATTCCGAACCCGTCGCAATCATCGATCTTTTCCATTTTTCTATCGATGAACTATGTCGAAAAACACGCGGAAAAATGCGGAGAACCTCGTCCACCACACAGGCGGTCGAATTTTAATCTCAACTACCTGCTTTAAATATTTTTACAAAGAGAGAGAGGGAGAGAGACAGAAGGAGAGGGAAGGAAGGAAGGAAAAATAAAGATAAAAAAATATCGCGAAAAGATATTTCCCATCTTCGTACAAAACCATAAGGGCACTCGCCAAAGAGCGTGCTCACGTTTTTGCCGATATCGTAAGACCGATCTCGTGGTTAGTTCGAGACTCTAGAGGCTTCCAGCCTCAACAAAAGAACAGTGAGGGAGGTTTGGTACACTCGCGTTGCGGTCAAAACTTCCTGAGATGCATCTTAGGAGGAGGAGATGGAAAAAGGAGGAAAAAATAAAAAATAAAACGTACGCAAATGACAATGAAAACGATGGAGCAGCAACAATGAATAAAAAAGAGGATGAAGAAGGAATGAGGCAAAAAAAATTGTACATCAAGAGAGAGAGAGAGATGGAAACCGTGAAGAAAAACAAATTAAAAGAAAAAAAGAACGGGGAGCCAAGTGTGAAGAACGCAGAGAGGAATTGGAAAAAAGTGATAATTCATATCAGGTGAAAAGAAGAGAAAAAATTAAAAAAAAGAAGGTTCGTTGATTATATTCCATGGCCAAACAAACTGTACGTCGAGAAAAAAGCAAACAAGTCAAAGAGAGAGGGAAGGAGAGAGAAAAAAATTGAGACTCGAATGGAGGACTCGAGTTATGTTGTGTGTATAAACGTTTGCTGCTGCTGCTGCTGCTGCCTTCTATACGTAAAGGCAGCCAAGTTTACGTTCGAAAATTAACACACGTATGCACACACAAGGATGGATTTAACAAGGACCTCGTTATGATATTTTATTAGCCCGCCTCTCGGTTGACTCTCATCCTCTTCTCGCCACATGGACCGAATTTATTCGCGAAGAAAAAAGAACCAAAGTAAAGTGGAAGAACGAAAAATCTCTTGCACGCATACTTTCACGCACGTGCGAACATAAATACGTGCGTGATGAGGGAACCGGAAAAATACATGCAACGAAGGACACTCTAGTTTTCTCAAATCGTTATCAATTAATTATCGATCGATCAAAACGGCGAAAGGACTGTGTTGCATCGGAAGGAAAATCGTCATGATGATGTAAAATTCGGGGACTCTCCAATTGATTAAAAAATGATGAAAAAATTAAGCAATTTCAATGTTGATGACGATTATTTTTCGAGCCAAGAATTTTTCGAAAAACTTGGAATTTTCGACTTTTTCGTAAACTCGAATGATTTTTGTTAATCCAACGTGCAATTTTATCATAGTCGGAAGATGTTCCATCATTTTATACGTGACACTCGTACGAAAGAGTCAGAGAGAGAGAGAGAGATATCGAGGATTCGCGTTTATGACTCGGCAGCCAGGAGGAAATCCCGAAGCGCGCGTGAGGAACCGGCGCGATTAATGGGTCGTAAATTATCGTGTCGAGGAGTCCGGTACCGAGCTTAAGGGGGTTCGTTCGAACCTCCTTGAGACAAAGATGCAGAGAGAGGGAGGAAGAAACAGTCGAGAGAAGAGGAACGAAAATACGAGCATAGAAGATGAGAAAGTTGGGAGCAGAGGCGAAACGAACGGTTCCTGACCTTGTCTGGAACAAACGGGAGCGAAGTTTACGGCGCGAGGGGACCCCGTGAAAGGCCCAAAGAGAGAGAAACGAAAGGAGAGGAGAGACATCGTCGAGAACAAGCAGCGGAGCGCAGATCGGATGGAAAAGCCCAGCATCCTTGATTCCATCTCGTGGAAAAAGGAAAACACGATTTTCCAACCGAAAATCAACGAAAGAGACGTTTGACAATTATTTCTCGTCACATCGTCGCGTTTTAAGAAATATTCTACTCAATTTTTATTTTTTCTTAATTTTTTTCTTTACGCGAGCGAAGGGAGGAAAAACTGCATCGCGAATACGAGGCATATCCAAGTTTCTGGAAGAAAACTAAAAAAAAGAAAATAAATGTGAGAGCTGCGACTTTGAAAATTTTATTTCGATCCCTTCGAGACGTTTATCCTCGTTGTTTCTCGTGGGAATATTTCGCAGTGGGGAAAAAAAATGTTTCCCTCGTTGGAACGCCCGAGAGAGAGGAATACGTACACCGAGAGATTGACGCGAAAATTTGGCGAGAGTTTTCACCGCGAAAGATCGAACGAGGAGGAGGGAAGTGCGAGAGGAATTGTGGGAATGGAAAAATTCGAACCAATCGAAGCTATTTCGTGGGGAAAAGAGGAGAGTGGATGGGAAAAAAATAATGGAACAACGTGGGACACCGAGGTCGAACGCTCGTGCAGCGACGATCAAGAGCAGTCGAGAGGGAAATAAAAAGCGGGAAAGTGCGAGAGAATTGAGATTGGAACGTTCAGGTGTCGCGTAAAACCGTCGAGAATTCAGCGAGCCGAATATTTTTCGCGGTTCGTTGAACCGCGAGCGAAAATTATTCACAGTCGCCTAAGTTATCGGTGTTAAAAAAAAAACGACGTACGTAACGAGCGTTGTTATTACTTTTTTTTTGCCCAAGCTTTCGCAAGGTGAAAATTCGCTTTTTGCTTCCGGTAAAATCGACTTTCATCCACTACTGCAGATCTCTTCTCGTCTCGACGTTCGGAAAAAAAAAAAATCCGATAATTGATTGAAATTGATTAAAAAAATGATAGACGACGATTCTTCGTTTGGAAAAATCGTCGTTCGATGATGAAATTATTGTTTTTCAAAAATGACGATCGCGTACTTTTTATCGACTTTGATTATCGATCATGACGATTAAAAATGTTATTTTCGCGCGAAAATTTGCGTTTTCGTTTTAATACGAGAAAAACTTTGTTTTTATCGAAATTTTGATAAGCAAAAAATTCGATGATTGTTGATGAAATTGATGAAACATTTCGTTGATGATTATTTCTGATTTCGAAGAACAGATTGACGGAAAATTGAAAGAATCGTGATGCAATAATGAAATTTTCATTTCGAAAATAGCGATCGCGTATTTTTTCTAACCTAAAAGCGGAAAATTCACCGTCTGTCGAAATGTCAAATGATAATTCGCTTACCCATGAGCTTTCGGACTTCCGCCTGACTGAGAAACAGATTGAAGAAGCAACTTCCGGGAGTGACGACGACGAGAAGCGGCATCAAATAATTCAGCAGCATTTTGACGTTTTCGAGAGTTCCTTTTCACGCAACGAAAACAACAACAAAAGCCACGTGATTTTATGTCTCCCGAGCGGGTGAATATACGCGTTTATACACACACAAATATACGGGCAAGGGTAACGCGGTTTTATTTATAAAACACGGAGGGAAAAAAACGAACTTTCCCCCCATAGGATGCGTCAAAAAAGAGTCCACAAATCACGTCATATTTTCGAACATCGATCTACGATGTTTTTTTTTTTCACGGGAACAAAAAAACGATCGCACTCTCAGTTTATTTTTCTCATCACTTTTGTTTTTTTTAACGTCGAACCACCGAAACAACGTAACAACGATTAATTTAACAACGAATTTGCTCGTCGTCCGTCTATAAACACTGTCGGAGGGATTGACACGGCGTTGTTTTTTTTTTTTTTCTATTTACGTGACAGTTTGTCGGCTGATTTTATTTTACCGACAGAAGCGCGCTTTCCACGTGCTTCGAAAGAACGACGTGAGGAAGCGAGGAAAAAAAATACATTCGCGCAAATGCGTTTGCAGTTCGGACGATCGATCGTCTGCGGTGTCCTTGAGAATGAAGTAGGCGCGGAAATGCCTCGTTTTATTTTATTTCGTTTCGAATCATCGTTGCCTCGCTTCGTAGTCCGTTGAAAACAGACGCCGCGAACGATACGTATCGAGCGGACAATAAAAAGCGTCGAGCTGACGAAAAGACGCTGTTGCTTCGTGAAAGTCACAACCAGTTGTGCTACGGCCGCCATGGGCAGTCTAGCGACGACGCTGTGCTGTAGCGGCCGGACGGGCGGACGAGAGCCGAGAACAGCCGAGTACTGGCGAGGTCTCGCGAACTGCGCGCACGCTGGCGCTCTCTCGCGGCAGGGGGAGCGCGTCTGCCATTGCATATTGCATTCAGTCGCGCGCCGCGTGCGAGCGTGCGTGTGTGTGTGTGTTTACTACGGTGGGCAAGGAGGGGAGCTGCAGCGAGACTTTGCGTTACACGTATTTCGGAAAAATAAAATTACAAACCGAATTACTCACGCATCGGCTGTCTAGTTATTGAGAAAAAAATCCATAAAAATGTTATATACGTTTCAGTTTATTTCTCGTATTTTTCTACAGTTTTTTTAAATCAATTTTTCCGTTTTTTATCACTTTCTTTTTGTATTTACATATCAATTTGACGAGTCTACAAACAAGAATGTTTTTTGTCGTATTTTGGAGTTGGTTTTCACGAGACCCAAGAAGATTTCGTTCGCGAGCGAAAAAACGATGATTCAGGTACCTTTTTTTAAATGAAAATCACCTATTGCGCTCGTACATCCTTGAGGTCTCGTTTATTTTCCCCGGACGCGTCTGATTACTGAACTACGACCATTATCTCGAGTACAAGAGACGAGAAAAGTCGAGGGTCTGCGTTTTACCAGCGTGGGGGAGGAAAAAAATTGTGCCAGAAGGTGTATGGATGGTTGAAAAGGAAGAAAAAATTACGAACAAAGTTCGAGAACAAGAGAGCGTGTATTGACGTATATAATCGTGAACGAGGAGAAAAATAAAAGTACGAGAAAAATGACGTATACGTACGGATAGATGGGGAAAAAGAAAGAGAGAAAAAAAAGATAAAAACGATCGAAATACTCGTTTTGCAAATTTGCGGCTGATTGAAAAGTACGTGAAGATGAAGATGGAATAAGAAACGAAAAAAAGAATAACGAATAGGGTGGCAACGCGTGATTACTCTTTTACTCTCATCTCGGAAAGTCGAGAGTCTGTATATACATATATACACAGACGCATGTGCTTAACGTATATGAGACATTTAACGTTAAAACGACCTTAAATTGCAACAAGATCCGCCCTTTTCTCTCCATCGCAGTTTCCCTCCAAAACCTCAACATGTTCCCTGTTTTTCTTTTTTTTTTTTTTCATTCCACGATCATGATTCGAACGATCGTCACAGAAGATCATCATTATTTATCGAGGAGAGTTACGTTAAACGGCGAAATGGAATTTTTTAACCACAATTTTTCAAAAAAAATGCGTTAAAAGTATCGTTGAACGTTTCAAAGGATTTTTTTTAAATTTTCACATGGAACGGTCCATGCACGAGCGAAGGAAGCGAGAGGAGAGATGAAAGGACAGGAGGCAGAGATTATTACTCGCTTTTATCGACCTATGGAATTCTCATTTCGTTTTTAATCCCCTCGTTTTTTCACCTCATTATTCGTCCACTCGTCGATTCGGAGTGTACGCTGAAAATTCAATTGCGGATGATATCAACGGTCCAGAGATCGATTATCAATCGTGATAAAATCGTAGGGACGTCGACGACGATTATCGTCGAATTTATCGTGCGAATTTCATGGAGCAGAAAGCATCACCGTTAAATTCTCGTTTATTTCGAATGCAAATTTCCATTTTTTTTCTGTTTTTTTTTTTTTTTTTTGATTTCCTCTGATTAAAAATCCGTTTATAATCATTTTCATCCGTAATTTTGCCTCGAATAAACTCCACGCCCTCTTTCTTATTTACCGAACCGAGCCCCTGCCTTAAGACACTGCATATTTACGGCGAGAGGTCGCACAACGAGTGCATTGTATAGTACACGCCTGATTGTGCGCGAGGAATTACCGCTGGTTACACGCTGCGTTACTGCACTATCTATACACAAGACCGTACGTACATTAGGGTGGTCCTCGATAGGGGTGTTTTCGAAATTTCGCGCCCCGAGGAGCTCAAACGTTTCCAAAATGATGAAAAATCAATTTCCCAAAAATTTGAACTTTTTATCTCCCTTCCAGGACAGCCCGGTTCGTGACGAAAGTTTTTCATTCAACATTCAAGACAGATTCGTAAAATCCCGTTAATTATTAAATAAAAAACGACTATTTCACTTTTTTTACTCCAAATTTTATTTATTTTTTCATTATTTTCCAAATTGCGGAGTGACAAGGATGCATCTTGAATTTTAAACCGTTGTCGCGATGGGGATGAAAAAAAATCATGTTTCAGGACTGTCGGACTGTCCTTCATGGATTTGCGATGTAAAAAGCTCAGATTTTCAGGGAAAGATTTTTGGAGCATAAAAACTCGAAAACAGCCGTATTGAGACCACCCTAACGTACGTGGACGAGTGGCCGCAAACAATTCTTCATATCGTGGGCATAAACTCGCTCCACTCGGTTGCGCCAACTGATATCGCGAACAAAAGTCGTTTTTACCGCGTGTCGGTGCGTATATAACGCTCGTAACGAAACATTCAACAGCTTTCGTGTGCACACTGATATTTACGTACCGGGTGTCTTCAAAGTCAACGAAATTGGGAGACGAAGAGATTTTTCGGAAGCTGTAAGATTAATCGGAGCGAGAGAGATGAATTTCTTCGCTCTCGCGGTGCAATCCGAGCTCTCCGCGATGATTTTTCATCCAGCGTAAATTGTATATCACTCTTGCGTTCTCTTTGAGTCAACAGTCGAGTCGGCAAAAGAACGATGTTCTCCTTCTGTCGGCTCTAATCGCGTCAAACAATCGTGCATTACGAACGAATCGCACGTTCAAACGTTTAACAGCTGTTTCTCATCGTCTTACGCGACTGTGGACAAATGAATCATCAACGACGAAAAGGCCGAACATGCAAAGAGAACGCGATAGCGAAAGGGATGATTTTTCATCTCCGATTTTCAGCTCGTAATTTTTCGTGAAAATACACGATGGGATTTTGTCGGGGATTTCACCCAAGATTTTCTCCACTTTTTCACGTTTCGGTAGAGTAGATTCAGCTGGATTCAGCCTCTCGTATACACGTTTTTTTTTCATCTCTTTTGAATGTGACTTTTTTTTCAATCACGGAAGTTGCATTTTCGATTTACCTTCAATGGTGAACACCGCGCCGCTATTGAAAACGCCGGTAGCTCTTTGAAGCTTTGACTTTCCGCGTTTGCTCTCCTTTTTTTCTTCTTTTTTTTTTATAACCTGCCGCCGCGTGTACAGCAGCAAGAGTACTTCCTCCGCAAACCCGCTTGCACAGAGTGAAATTTTTCGTTTATTTACGAGAGAGAGACACAAAGATTGCGGAAAAGAGAGCCAATATTTTGCTACTCGCGCGGATTTAAAATCGTGACGACGACGCCGCTAAAGTTTTGCCTCGGAAAACACAGAGATAAAACGCTGTCCCCGACGAACGACATGTACAGGGTTCTCTCAGAGGACTCTGACGGTTCATCGTTGCTCGAATTCGATTTTTTGTTCCCTCTCGCGGTCCAAAATTCGGCTCTCCGCTTTGCTATCGCGAAATTCGTCGAATGAAAAATTGTCAGAGCCTCGAGCGGGCGCTTTTTTCCCAGCGAAAAAGTAGCAAAACTCTCAAAGTTGCACTTTTTCAGTGCGTAAAGCAGCCATGAAACGTCGAGCTTCGTTGCGTAAAAATCGCATTCGTTAAGGTGACGGATTTGCTTTCCTCTGTGTGGGAGCAAATATTTATGTAATGCCAATCCTCCACGGCGTAAGAAGAAGCCTTTTTCATACAGAAATTCGTCTCGTACGTTCTGCAGCACTCGTGGATGTCAGCTCAAAGGGAAAATTCACGGTTCGTACGGTCGTTCGTGGTCGGGCTTTGAAAAATTCTCATTTCACGACGTTTGAACTTACCTGACCCAAGAGACAGCGAGAGAGAGAGGAAGATGGAATATCAAACGTCAGTTGCAGCATCAGAAGGAAAGTTTGCCGAGATGAGGTTGCGTTTTGCTCGCAGATATACATTCCGCTCCTCTCTCTCTCTCTCTCTCTCTCTCTCGCGTTCTCGCTTTTGAGAGAGACGCGACAAACGCGAGAGAGCAAAGGAGCGCAGAAGGAGGAGGATGAGAGAGAAGGAAGAGGAGAAACGAGAGATGCTGTGGGGTAGAGAATAAAAATAAGAAAAAAAATCGATAAAACAGCGGACTATAGATACGCTGGCCTAACAAGACTCGGAGACTTGGGTGGCTATTATCATAATTGTGGGCTGGAGGCAGCGGCTGTGCCCACAAACCAGAAAGCCTCGACCGCTCATCATCCACCGTCATCTCCTTTACCGCCAGCATCTCTCTTCCTCTCCCTTTTTCTTTACATACACTTATCCCTGCTGCACTCTCCCTTTCTCTCTCGGTGTTCTTCTCGTGCGTACACTCGAGCCCTCCTCGTTCCCTCGCAAACTGCACTTGCCTCCATTTGCTCACTTTTCTCTCTTTGAATCATCTCCTCCTTGAATCTTCGCCTCCTCCCGCCTCTTCTCGTGCTCGCCACGGATTGTTTTCTCCTATTCTTCCAGTTGTTTTGCTGTTGCTGATTTTTTCTTTCATTTCACTAATTTTCTCCTCACGGAAAAGCGCGAGCGTTAATCTCCTCAAGTTCGCCGCGAGGTGTTTCTCGCGACTTCAATTCCCGCTTGGAACGACGTTGACGCCTTTGTCGCCCTTGTTTCATTCTCGTTTTCACGCGGAGAGTAAAGATAACGCCGCGTTTTTGTCGCTTCGAAACTGACGTTGATTGAAAATTTCGACGTTAATTAATCCGCAATTATTTCTGCCATCGTTGCGTTGCAATCGTTTGACTTTATTCGAGTTTCGCCGACTGTCATTACTTCTTCGTTTATTTGTTTTATCGACGAGGTACACCGATCTTTTTTCTCTTCAAAATTGAGCGTGGAAAATAGGATTAATCGCTTTTTCGACGAAGAAGCGTCGTTCGTTTTTGTTCCTTCGTTTAATTTCGAGATTACGACGAAAGGAGATGAAAAATACTTATTGGTCCGGACCATCCGCCTGGGGATTCTGTGCGATGTTGATATTTAATCGCGATTTGTGGGCATCGATATCTCGCGAAATTCTCCTCCCTCTCGTTTCGTCCGATGAAAAAAGGGGAAAAAAACGATGACGAGAGAAGGAGGCTGGAGAGAAATGGAGAGGGTGATTGCCCATTTTTGCATGCACTTTACTCGCACTTTGGTTGCGCGGACCACTTTTGTTTGCTTTAGCTCGGCTTTAGCACGAAGCAGCTTGAGGAGAGCTGCTCATCTCAAGGTCGCTTGTTAAAATACGTCAGTGTGTGTGTGAATTTGTGCGCAACGAAGAAAATAACTCTTAGGGTTGCAGCATGCCCTGGACCACCCCGAAGTGCGCTTTCTTCCATCCCCCTCCTCTCTCTCTCTCTCTCTCTCTCTCCCCCAGACCCTGAAGCACCGTTTTTCCCGGGGATTTTAATTTTTTACTTTAGTTCATCATTTTTTCCCTCACTTCATCCCAATTTCCTCATACGAGCTGAGGGTCTCGTACAATTTAATCATACGCGATGTTTACGACGCGAAATTACTTCGTCAACTCGGCAATCAGGTTCCCCATTTAGTTTTATCTCCTCGCACGCATCTTCTTCGAAGAAACGAGAGGAAAATTGAATTTGAAAGACGTTCGATTTTTTTTTCTTTCATTTTCGCCTTCGGTCACGATCAAGAAGCCTCTCGTATTCCGTAATCCGCTGTGTCGACGAAAATTTCATTGATTTTTATCATAATTAAAAGAAGGATCGAAAGATAAGATGCTCCCTGCGATGCCGCCACAGTCGTTGAGAAATATTTGTGAAATTCGCGGATATTTTTATCTGTTTTTTTTTTCTTTTCCGAACAAACTTATTAATATTAAAATCCAAACGGTCGACGTTCGAGGCACGAACTCTGTGTATTTTCAAGCGTGCACTTGATAAAGAGAGGGAGAAAACAGCAGTTAAAGGCTAATCCAGATTTCATGCAAGTTTGCACGCTCGCACAATTGAGCTTGGAAGAAGTACACGAAGGTGGCAGAGAGGGGAGAAGAAAGGGCGAGAAAGATAGAAATAACGAGGGCTTATTGCATCGAAAGAGTACTCGAGTACACAGAGCGCCAATAATTCGAGGACACTCTGAATGGAGCATCTCAATCTTGAGGACGGAGAATTCCTCACGTAAATCTCAACCTTCCACCGCTTCGACATCCACCACCTTTTTTTGTCGTTCAATTTTCCGCTCTTCGATCTCTGTCCTCACGTCCACTTTTTCCCTGCACCTTGAGAGTCAATCAACAATTCATTCCATGCAAAATTAGCACACTTTTCGTATCGATTTTTTTCCTTCGATTAATCCACAGAAATTGTGATTTTCTTTCATCATCCATTCCTCACCGATCGTTTCTTCAATTTTCTCAAGCTCTGCGAATTAATCATCATCTATTTTCCGTGAAAAAAAAAAAACATTTCGACATAAAACCTGGCATAAAAAATGATAGATCGCACGATTGCGGTCTGGGATTTTAAACAAAGTCGTAATATCGATGAAAAAAATGCTTTTCCGTTGATTGCCGTGTCGCGAGGGGGTGGAAAGCGCGATATCGTTGAAATGTGTGAGAATTTTTTGAAAATGAACGAAAAAATGAATTTTCTTCGATGCATCTTTGGTCGATCCTTGTTGAATCTCGGACGATCATCTTCTCTATCTTCGAGTGCTTTTTTCTCTGTTTCTTTCTGTCCCTCGTTTTACCCATCGCCGTGCTCTCTCGCCCTGCCATTTCTTTGCTGGCTGCACATCGGTGCTTTTTTTCTTCTTTTTTTTTTCAAATACGCCGAGCCAAGATTTGCCACGGGGCGTGTATGTTTGTTTAGCTTCGTTCCTACCCTGTTATTAGAGGCTGTGGCGGCGCTCTACTCGCCTTCGTCTCTCTCTCAGCTTCTTCATCTTTACACATTTTATATATACAGAGATAAAAACACACACACGCGGAGATACGTGCAGCCTGCTGGTCCAGCACCGAAATTGTTGGATGAAACATGGCGAAAGCATCGAAAAATGCGTCCTCCATCGATGCTACCTCGAACGTATTTTCTCATCCTCTTCCTTCCTATTCTTAATCTTTTTTTTATTTTCGTTCTCGTTCTTCCTGTTCCGCTTTTTATTTTCCAAACGAAATCGATTCACAATGTCATTTTAACGATCGACGGCTCCTGGAGAGTGCGAGAGGAAAATGAAAATTTCAAAAGTCCGTTTGCTCTCCTCCTACGAAATTTACATAATGACTCTCCAATTTGAATACATCGCAGCTTTGTCATTGATTTTTTTCTTCTTTCCGGTAAAACGTCGTAACTCGCGATTATTTACGATGGAGTCGGTTCACACCATATTTTTCCATCCCCTTTGGCAATTTTTATCGTCGTTTCGCCAAATGTTGATCCCCCTAAAATTATCCTCCCGTCTCCAGCGGACCGTTTGTTTGCCAAAGAGCAATTTTCTCACGGGCAAAAGACTTATTATTCGAATGCAAATAATAATGAATAATAAACAATCAGATCAGCGAGTACACCAGGGCCCCCTTAAAATCATTTTCTCTCACAAAAATTCTCGATTATTATATATATACGTATGTATTTACCACGGGAGGTCTTTGGGGTGCGTTTAACGATCCTCGAGCCGCACGAGTTGCAACCGAAGTTGGAAAGAATGAAATTTTCGAGCGCGTGTCGATAAAGGACTCTCAAAAAAAAGATACACGAAAAAAAAGTTCCTTGGGATGAAGAGATAAATAATCAAGGTGTACAATGAAGCTCAATTGAATTTGACAATATTTATGGGACATTTTTCTTACCCCACCCCATGTGACCAGTCTTTGAAAAACATAGGGGACGTTTTGGATCATGGCACCCTTCGGATAATTCACGCATAAAATTCCACCAACAATGACTCTACAGCGTACTTTTTATATCCCCATAAAAATATCTCGGTCTCTTTAAACGTGCAATACAATGTCGGTTATGGCGTTTATTCGTCCCCCCATGAATTAATTCACGGGAACAACGATGCCCCGATCAAACGGATGTTTATTATTCGAAACACTGTGCCATATTTTTATTCGAACCCAGAGTCTCGCCGGTCGTCGAAGAAAAGATCTTAATAAAACTGATGAAGCTCCAAAATCATACAAATTAATCTTACTCACGCAGCATCATCCGTTGCTGGCGACCGAGAAGAAGAAGACGAAAAAAAGATAATACAAAAAGAATTATCGCCAGGAAACGTGCTCAAAAATAAATATCGTACTAAATACTCAAAAAAAAAAAGGGAATCCGTTAGTGTAAAAAAAAACCTAACGTCAACAACGTTATTTTCGCATTTATAACATTGATATGGGTTATATTATATCTCCAGCAACAATTATATTATTCAGTAAGAATAACGAGGTACAATTTATTCATTTTTTTTGAGCGAAATCGGAGCAAAAATCATAGGCATTCGGCGGAGACGTGGGGAACACGCACTTCGACGTTTCTATTCGCAATTGGTCTGTTTTGTTTTGAAGAACAGAGCTTTGATGAGCTTGTTTTTCTCCGCGACTTCCATAGCCGTGTCGATAACGGAATCCTCGGGTTTTCGATCCCTCGTCAAGATCCACGCGTGTTTCACACTGTTGAATGGACAAAGCAAGATGGTAAAAGAACGCGACGACGGTAGGATCAATTTCGCCGCAATCGTTTGATGAAAAATTGATCGGAAGTCGATTTTTTTATTTTTCATTTTTCGGTATTTACGAAAACGACGACTCACCCCATTATACTCGTTTCCCGGCAGCTGTAGACAACGGCGTATGTCAGATAATCAGTTCCCAAGACCCAGTAATCGCCTTCTCTGCCAACCGGTACGGTGTCGTACTTGATTTTTAGTTTTGCCGGCTCGGCCGGGTCGGCAACGCGTCCGACCGCACGCAGAGTCTGTCTCGTTCCGAATCTTGACGTGATTGAAAAAAAAAATTCATGAAAAATCGTTTTTTCCTCTCTCCGATCTCCGTAGAAAGACAGTCGACAATCGACTTACAGATTTCTGTAAGAATGGTCCATTATAATGGTGTCATTGTCGCCGCTGGAGTAATCAGCCTCGACGCAACGAGCGCCGATTTCGGGGAGCATGAAATATTTTCTCACCTCGTACCAACGTCCCATGTACTGAAAAACAATAACAATTATCGAACGTTTAAGCGATATTCAAAGTAGAAAAATATAAATAAAAAAACTTTTATTTTATTGTTTTATTGCCATCATTTCTTGAGGATCGTACTTACTTTGGAAACATCAAAGTCTTTGACGATCTCGACTTCCGGACAGTAGCCATCCGCAGCCAGAGCTCCGCCGATGAGGCAAAACGCGAATAACGCACCAATCATCTTATTAATTGTTTATTTAACAACCTGTCTCGAGCTCTGTAC
The DNA here is from genome assembly GCA_959613375.1 of Heteropelma amictum. Classification (NCBI taxonomy): domain Eukaryota; kingdom Metazoa; phylum Arthropoda; class Insecta; order Hymenoptera; family Ichneumonidae; genus Heteropelma; species Heteropelma amictum. The sequence goes on from OY390727.1 coordinate 13,397,983, forward strand.
CGATTGAATTGATGTCAAAACTCTGCTGAACAATCCTCTTTATATACCGGTCATGCAATGAATATCAAAAGCTCCACAGTCAAATTTATTTACCCTCGGGAGGTGTTTTATCATGCAAAATATGATTATTCGACGATAAAACAAACTTTCTTATCGCGAACTCCCAGTTTTGCTTGAAACGTGAGGGGATTTCGTTATTGTCGCGATATGAATGTACACCTCATTGTCGTTTCGCTCCGCTTTTTATCGATCTCTCGTCGATCAACATTGAGAAATGTGTAAAATAAACTCTCATTTTTTTCAATAAAGAAATAGACGATCTTTCAGCGTAATTGGCAAAAGCGTGGAATCACAAAAGTATCGATAGAAATCCGTCGATTTCGTCGATACCTCGCGTATTTTGGAGAAATTTGAAATTCGATCGATATCACGTGACTCACATCGCGTTGCGTAATAATTCGCGAGTTTGTCGAATATTTCTGCCATACGCGTTGCATCACGATTCGATAAGCATTCACCGTCGTTTCGCACCTTTCCTGAACGCTCGATCGAGCCCGGCTTTGGCCCGCAAATTTTCCACTGATAGCAGCGATCGATTATCGATAAGAATCGTTGAAGTTATCATCTCTTCGTATCGATAAATGAGAATCTGCACATGAAATTTACAACACGATTATTATTGGAAATTTACACTCGATCGGAACAATTAATACGCGCATAATCAGTCTGTGGAATAAAATGTAAAAAACAACTCAATCTCTATGAAAATCGACGAATAAAAACCACTGAAGATATCAAGACCTTCGAGTGTTTTTAATCAGCTGACTGCAATAATATTTGCGATACGCATATCAATCTCGATAATTGTCGTAGTCGAACGACATCGCTATGTGCGTTTTTCTTTTGATTATTCCAAAGTAAAAAAAAGAAACACATCCGAGTGCCTGAGAATCGGTAAGAATTTCAAGATCTTTTCTCATTTTTTGCTCTCAACTTTGTCGTTCCTCGATTCCCGAAGTATGTCTCTCAAAATGCCTGGAAAACATTCAGGCTCGAATGTCGGAATAAAAAAATGCCCTACGTTTCTTCATTTTTGCCTCTGCAGGACGGAGAAAGTTCTGTAAAAAAGGTTACTAATTTTGTACGTTCGGACGCGAGACAAATCTGGTGCATTATTAATTAACAGCAGCGGGGGAGTCGATTCGTTCCCTCCATGTTGTCCGATGCACAATGCGCAGCTGATGACGCATCAGACGGTTGCGAAACTCGATGGATTGTTTGCCTATGAGAAGTCATACATGCTGAAATGTTTATTCATAAAATTGGAGCAAAGTGCGTTTCCATCCGCGCAAACACGCGACGGTAGATTGGATTTCAAGCTGCGCTTCCAAATTCGTTTTTTTTCCCTCCCCCACACGTGACAAACATAAAAAGCCCTTTTAGTTCCGCGGTTTCCATACGCTCATTTGTTTATTCGTGCTACATTGTTATCAGATTAAAACGCGGTGATTGTTCATCACACAGGGGATGAGAATCGTCGAGAGCTTCATTGTTTTTTTCGCAACTTGCAGAGCTTTTTTTCGCTCGCCGAATGTGCCACTCTGAATCCCAAAAATTGAACCAAAGAGACGGAAAATTGAACCAAACTTTGGAGCAAAAAACGATCCGACGCAATGCCGATATATTCGCTCCGAAATTTGGAATATCAATGTCCAGGTCCGATAAATTCTCTTGGTTCTTTGTTTTTGAAGCAAAGTCCGGGATCGTCGGGATGTCGCCACGCTCTTTGAATACAAAGAGAAACGCAGCGCTGTCATTTTTCTTTTTTAGCAAGGCGATCTTGTCACTGCTGCGAATTAACGATATTTCACGACAATTAATCACGAGCGTTACGAATTATTTCTGCAAACGTACGCACAAACGGAGATGGCGAAATCGCATCGATGCCGTTTTGCGTAGATTTCTGTCAGAGCTCTGTTCGGCTTGGCGGACCGACGAACGGTCGGAAAGTCGTACCGAGCGAGTTTTTCGTGAAAAGAAAACGTAAATCGTCGCTCGTACCGACGATGATGCTCCTCAAAGAGCAAGTTTCATTGAATCCGCGCGAATCAAATTCGACGATCGAAAACGTCTTCTTCGGCAACAAAAAGTGCAATCTGCTTTATGGTACTTTCTCCAGTGGGAGAAAAACTTTTTTAAGCGATGATCGACAGCGGGAATAACTGCCTTACCGACTGAATATTTCTCGCGTTAAAGAATAATCGATCGTCATTGATGCTGTTTTTTAAATTGGGCAGCAATAACGCAAATGTTGATACAACGATGCGCAATTCAAGGGTGGAAATCGAGGAGGAAACGAGTTTGAGGATTTTTTTCGACAAGTTTTAATAGATGAGAGATTGATTGTACAATTGACTTGGACTTCGTTTGAATTCGATGTTTTTGATGTGAGATACAAAATTGTACCGAAACGAGAGGCGTTTGGCGACGTGATCAAGTTTGCAAAACAAAACGGATTGTCAATCGTTATTTCATTTGGATCCCGAATCATTCGTGCTAACAACCCGACTGGTTGGTCTTGGTGAAGCTAAATTTCTTGAGCTTGTTGCTGGTGGCTACTTCAACGGCTTTGTCGATGATTTCCTCCGGGGCGTTCGGCTGTCTCGTCAAGATCCAAGCATACTTGAAGCTACTGAAAAATTCATTTTAAAATTCAGTTTACTCGTAGCGATAATTCGATTTTTTAAACAATTTCTAGGATCTACAAGTTTTTCCAGGGTTGCATATTTTTCTAGCCCAATATTCACAGATCTTTCTTTTAAAGCGCGCGGAATGGACTTAACGATACAGTTTTTTTTTCTCCGATTTTTATATTCGAAAAAATAGGGAAACCTCGAGATCCAAAATGTTCACTCACAATATGAGATTCACGTTGACGCAGCTGTAGACAACGGCATATGACTCGTAGTCAGTTCCCAATACCCAATAATCGGTCTCAATGCCGATAGGGTCCAGAGCGAATCTGACCTTGAGCTTTGAAGGATTGGCGCGATCGGGAACTCGAGCCGTTGCCTCGACCGACCAGACTTTACCGGTACTGCAAAATTGTACGTCAATTTCATTGGCAATCACAGCAGTTGAGGAAAAAGCGAAATGGAAAGGGCGTCTGGACCATTTACTCACAGTTTCGAAATTTTCGAGTTGATCATATGGACCGTGCTGTTCTCACTTTCACTGTAATCAGCCATGATGCATTTGCTGCCAACCTCAAAAGGCGTAAAGTAACGTTGCGCCTCGTACCATCGTCCAACGTACTGAAACGAAAATTAATTACAAAGTAACAAACAATTGTTTTCTGTAATACCGTTTTATCCTCGAACGTCGAACGAATCTTGGACTTGCGAAGGAACATCAGGCCCAAAGCAGCGACATTAATCATATTTTTCGATGACCATCGACACGATTGTGATTCGATTTTCATCGTATTCTGATTTGACGCATGATGTTTTTTTTTACGACGAGAATTCAATTTTCGTGATAACAAGATGGGAAAGAGGACTCGACGATTGGTCTCACCTTGGAGGCGTCGAAATTGGGGGTAGTTTGAACTTCCGGACAACGACCCAGCGCGGGTAACTGCGCCAAGGCACCACCGCTGAGGCAGAAAAAGACCAGTGCGTAGAACTTCATGACTAGTTTGGCGACGAATCGAATGTTGATTTCGACGATTTGGTTATGTCGGAACGCTTTGGCGAGTCGTTGCTCTCCAATCAACGATTAAATGCAACTGACGTGATATTAATGATGCCGGTAGTACTTAAATACTGCTTTCAATCTGATATCATCCTGCCAAAGTCTTCCTTCAGATTATAACATTGCGCAATAAATACATGAACTTTGGTAATGGCTGATTGTCGATAACGAGAAGATCGAAAAATCACGACTGAATCTTCACCGGAAAACGTCCGCATTCGTGATTGAGATTCATGCTCAAAGGACGAAATAACCGCGAAGAATATCGTTCCGAAGCAGAAGCAAATCGACGAACCTTCTCAAATTTCCTGGATCCCAAAGTATACTTGACGAAACGAAAAATATAATATGAATATATGAAGGGAAATTGGATAGTCTAGGATATCAGGACATGACGAAAAAGTGGAATGAAAAAATTGGCATTTGAGAGGAAAAGGGATAGAATTTTTCGTGTTCAAACTTCACTGACGATCGTAAAAGCATTTGAAAAAAGTACCAAGATTTTTTGAGTGTAGACTAAGATATACTTTTGAGTATAAACACTAAAGTATTGTCTCAAAAAATATCGAAGTATTTTATTTTTAATATATTATTCATTCGATGCGAAATAACTCCGGAAAAAACTGCCTAAAAAATTGAAGTATGTATCATTCGTTACGATTGTTCGATGAACTTTGTCACGTGCAATCGGGGTTTTTGTAGACTGCGGAGACTCTCTTATCGCGGAACACTCGAGTTCGAGAGTGAGTTTGGCTGATGTCTTCGAGATAAATGTATTTCCGGAATTTTCATATATTCTTATATACGTTCGATTAATCTTTCAATCGGATCGAACGATGTTTAAATTATATCAACAATGTCTGTCAGCAATGACCGAGTCTCTAACTGATTACCTAAGGATGTCCGTCATTTTTTCCGAAAGAAAATAACAGACCTGAAAACAAATATCCAACATGGTGCCTCAAAAGCAAAAAAAAAAATAGAATCACGATTAGGACGATAATTTTCATAAAATCAGTCCCGTTTGGCTATTTAATCGTGAAAAAGTGTCAAACAAACGGCGTTACTTTCGCATTTATTCGCATTATTCGATATAAAAATTCAAAATCAAGCGTGACTTCTCGATCAGCAACGAAAAATCACTCCGGGTTATCGAGTTTTCGTGCCAAAAAGACAAATCTTCGACAGACTCGAGAGCACATACCCTCGTAATTTTATGTTTTATTTCACAAATTTGTCGAAAAATAATCGATGAAAAACGATTTAATCGGCTGATTAAAAATCATATTTATTATTCCAAAGATACATTCATCGTCGTTTCAAAATAATTCAGTATCAATTCATTCGTTATCACAATGTAATGCTCTCTTTTTTTTCCATTCATTCATTCGTACAGTTGGATTGGTCGGTCTTTAAAAACGGCGATCTGTCGATATTGTTGACGTTGAGGACCTCAACAGCCTTGTCTATAGCCGCCTGGTCGGGATCTCGCTGCCTCGTCAAGATCCATGCGTACTTGAAACTGCAAGAATAAAAAACAATTGTTTAATTTTTACATAATAATACATACATAATAAAAATATAATACATACGGAATTAACTCAATATAGTTTTAAATTAAAATCAAGGGAGATCGAAAAATTGAAAAATTTTATTTCGATCGGTATTTTTTTAAACGCGGCAAGCAATAATATTTCAGCAAATCAACGAGAAATAAGTAGTCGGTTAATTTGGCCCACGCTGTATGTACCCAGGTACAAACGCAGCGTATTAACGAAATATTCCATTCGGCACGTATCGACGTTGAAAATGGAGAAAAAAAAATGTCACTTATCCTTCCATCGCGTTACCACGAGGAAGAGTATAATTAGCGATGAAAACAAGTTTTACCGTGCAACACGATATACAGTGTGGAAAGAATGAAAAAAAATGAGCGAATGGAAGCAATTATGACTTTCGAGTCGTTCGTATTGATATATATGTGTATATGTATTTTATTACGCAACGATGATAACTCACTTGATCACGTAAAGGTCGATGCAACTGTAGACAACGGCGAATGATTCATAGTCCGTTCCCAATATCCAATAATCGCCCTCGATACCGAAGGGAACCGACGAGAAGGAAACCTTGAGCTTGGCAGGATCAGACGCGTTTGGAGCACGCGCTGTACCCTCGATGGACGAGGGTCTTCCGGTGCTGAAAGAAAAAAGACACACACACAAATTAACAAATTATTCATGAAATTAACACACGATCCGTGCATTCGTCCAATTTATTACAAAAAGAAAAAAGAAAAACAAAGAAAAGTCATCGTCTCACAGGCGTGAAATTTGACTGTTGACCACTTTGATCGTTCCGTCATCGTCGCCCTCGCTGTAATCAGCGGTAACGCATTTTCCGGCGAATTCAAAAATCACGAAGTATCTTTCGGCCTCGTACCATCGTCCCAAGTACTGAAAACGACAACGGAGAATTCAGTGGGATTTGCGTCGTCGTCGAAGAAAAAGAAAAAAACAATAAAAAACTGCTGAAAAACGATCGAGACGGGAGAATTTTATTCGATGAACGAATCGCACCTCGGAAACGTTGAAATCCGGAGCAGTCTCGACGTTGGGACAACGACCGAGCGATGGCACCTGAGCCAGAACGTTGCCGAATAAATAAAATATTAATACCGCGTGGAGCATCATTATATACGAGGATGAAATTGACGAATTGTCAGGCGTTCTGGAGCGCGTTTTATTTAATAGAATCGTTAACGCGATGACGCGTTTTAACGGCAACGATCGGGCGTTTGACGAATGCTCCTTTATGCAGCAGCGACCGTCGTCAAACGGCTGTACGAGGGGAACTGATGAGGTGCATCGCCTCATCGTTGACGCTTTTTTCAATTATGTTACACGTCCTCGCGCTCGCTAATAACGCGCTGCGATACTTCCGTCAATGATAGCGCGTTATCGCTCGATTAATCAACGAGTTCTTTCTTGGGAAAATATGGATATCTTTGTGACACTCGTCCATTATTGTGGCTACGATCGTTTGCACATTTTTGCGTTCAGCCATCGACAATGATGCAATTTACTTTTTTAGTCATCGAAGCTATTCAATAATAATAATTTCAAAAAGTTATCGATGGATACTAGATTAATAAGACATTCTTATGGGAATTCCATGCGTGTACTTTATAAGGATGCAGCACAGGAAATGAGGTGGACGGAAAACTGATATACCGATTCGTCACGTAAATGGAAGATCGTTTTAATCGATGGAAGATTACAAAAATTTGCGATACACTGGTTTATAAAGATAATCACCGCAGTAATCGATTCGTTGATACGTCGGAGTCGTGACGATATTCGAGGATGAAAATGCGTGATTTTGAGTCGATTTTCGGAAAAAGGTTTCGCAAAAACACGAGATGAGCTCCAGCGGCGTGTTTGCAAAACAAAAAGAACGGGAAGTTAATTGTCATTTGTGTCATTTCCGCCGGGTGTACTAACAACCTGACTGGTCGGATTTGGTGAATCTGGATTTACTGAGCTTGTTGGCGGTGGCGACTTTGACGGCTTTTTCGATCACTGATGCCGGGGCGTTTGGCTCTCTCGTCAAAATCCAAACGTACTTCAAGCTAGGAAATACAATACAAGAGTACAATAATGACGATGGCCTCTGATAATAATAATAATAATGATAATTTACTTGAAAAAAAACGAATAAAAACACGCTTTTGCAGCTTAAAGAGTTGACATCGAATGAACTGGACGTATTTTTTTTTTGAGACGAGACGATATCTCGGTAATTGAAAATCTTCACTCACCATGACAGGCCGACGTTTATACGGCTGTAGACAACGGCATACGTCTCGTAGTCAGTTCCCAATACCCAATAATCGGTCTCGAAACCAACAGGGTCCAGAACAAATCTTACCCTGAGCTTTGAAGGATTGGCGAGATCGGGAACTCGGGCGGTTGCCTCGACCGCCCAGATTTGTCCAGTACTGCAAGATAATTTATTAATTTCATTCACAATTAGCGGATCAACGACGAAATGGCATATAAACAAAGTGTCGACGATGTCCTTACACTTTGAAAATGTTCGTGTTGATCATTTGGACCGTGCCGTTCTCACCTTGACTGTAATCAGCCATGATGCATTTGCTGCCAACCTCAAAAGGGGTAAAGTAACGTTGCGCCTCGTACCATCGTCCAACGTACTGAAACGAAAATTAATTACAAAGTAACAAACAATTGTTCTCTGCAATACCGTTTTATCCTCGAACGTCGAATGAATCTTGGACTTGCGAAGGAACATCAGGCCCAAAGCAGCGACATTAATCATATTTTTCGATGACCATCGACACGATTGTGATTCGATTTTCATCGTATTCTGATTTGACGCATGATGTTTTTTTTTTACGAAGAGAATTCAATTTTCGTGATAACAAGATGAGAAAGAGGACTCGACGATTGGTCTCACCTTGGAGGCGTCGAAATTTGGGGTAGTTTGAACTTCCGGACAACGACCCAGCGAAGGCAACTGTGCCAAAGCACCACCGCTGAGGCAGAAGAAGACCAGTGCGTAAAGCATCGTGACTAAAGATGTGATTGACGATGCGTCTTAAATACCGTTTTAAGCTGATATCATGCAGACAAAATCTTCGTTCTGATTAACGAATCACGTGATAAATGATAAGCTTTAGTGACCATTTATCACGCTGATCGCTGATTATTGATGAAAAGGAGACAAAATAAATCACACCTACATTATGGCGCGATTTATTTTTGGATCTATTTTCATCAGTCATTGAACGACGATACTATCTGACATTCGTCGAGTACCAAGTCCAACTTTTTTTCCGACGGATGTATATCTTCGTAGAGTGTGATTTTGTGATTCGCGTTGAACTTGGTACATCTTTCGTTATTACCATTAGAGTAGAAAAAAAGTATTGTTTAAGCATGAATCGTCGAGGCTCAATTACTTTTTGCATCAAATAGAATAAAATTCATTCATCCCAACGATGTTTATTATCAATTTTCAAAAATTCGCGTAATAATGGTCCAAAAATTGAGGATCATCCGGTCGCGCGATCGGATTTTTTCCCATGTATCTTCATCTCATCGCCGAACATTCGGTCCATCGATATCTTCGCGAATTTTCAATTTTAACGACAAGTCAAATTTTTCAAAAACGCATGTTTCTCCATAAATTCCGCCTGGATTGCTCATAATTAACAACACCATTTTTTTTTATGTGCTTTTTTTAATACTTCAAATAATTAAATATTAAACATGACATATTTTCATAAATACATTATACAAGTATACTTACAACTTATATTCATATGTACAACATTATATCAACAATCATGATTAAGTTATATTTAAAAATTTGCAAGACACATCAGACGCAGCCAATTTCAAAGTTTTTGATCATATATTTTCCAGGTGGTCGAGAACCGTACAGGCGAATAATTTTTTTCGAAAAAATTTCGTACGCAAGTGCGAAAATATGATCGGCAAGATGGACTTTTTGTTGATCCAGTTTTACGCGTACACAATTTCATAATTTTATACAATTTTCCAAAAGATTAACGTTAATTGCTCCACGATCGGTCAGTGGGCCAGTTTGCCAGGAATTGCCGCTGAACCACTCGCTCGTTCGTTGTACGGTAATCGCTAGATCGTCGCTCGAGGATCCATGCTGGGATACTCGCAATCTTTTTGATCGGTCATTTCGAAATCGAAGTCGATGATCGATTTTTCACGCGCATATTCCATCAGTGTCTCGAGTATGCAAGGATCGGGTATTCGCTCCCGGGTCAAAATCCACAATGATTTCCAGCTGAAACAAACGAGAACAATCGTCGTCGATTTATTCAAAACACTTTTGCGATGTTTGTGCTTGCAAACACATCGAGATGTCCAACTATACCGACCCCGATTTTGGATTGCACGAGTAAACTAAGGCGTAGCTCTTGTAGTCTGTTTTTAAGACCCAATAGTTGCCACGTGGTTTGCCAGGAACTTTGGGAAATATGACGGAAAACTTGGACGTTTTTTCCTCATCGTCCAACGGTGTGGCGACGACGTTTATGGACACTTGGGCTCCGGTTCTGGAACATCGTTGATTTTTAATGAATTTTGCAAAATCGTTTCCTCCCCGAGAATCTCCGGATTTTGTTTGTCGTCGGTTTTACTCACATGTTGTTGATTCCATAATTCATCATGTCTATAGATCGATCCTCGTCAATGAGATTGTACTCGATCACGACACATTTCACATCGCGTTCTCCCCTGTGATTGTATCTCGCTTGCTCGTACCATTTTCCAACGTACTGGAAAAAATATATACATCCACTTGAAAAATTACAAAAATACAAGAAAACAAATTTGTATTCTTTGGATTTAATATATTTGTTGATCAATGAAAATTAATGAAACACTGCTTTTTTCCGGTCGAACGTACCATGTGCATGTCGAAATTGGCGACGGTCGATACATCTGAGCAGAGCGAAGCTGGATGAGCCAACGATCCTGCCACGAATGAGAGGGCCACGAATACGTGAAACATTTTTGCGATATAGTTGATTACTGCAATTGAAGGAAGAGAAGATAAATTGCTTGTCTTGTCGAATCGTGATACATTGCTCTCGTTGACTCGACAATTCGAGAATTTATGGCGGACGCTAATCCAGCACCGAAAACTATAAGAATGAGAATATTTGAAACCCGAAGTACAGCCAATCTCACGTAAAGCGTTGAGCAGCGTAATTTTGAATACTAACTAAGAGAAAATTCATTTTCCATTTTTTTTTCAATGCACTTGGTTTTTTTTTCAAAAAATCATCGGCCTCTTGCAATTCTTTTTTTTCGATTTCGATAAAATCATAAAATATACAGCAATTTCGTGAGATTTTTTGCATGAATTCAAGTTTCTCGCTGCTCGACCGGAAATGAATTTTGTTCCAGATCGCTTGGGAAATACAATATCCTTGATTTCGTTTAACATCGAAATTTGACCGGTTTATTCGATTTTTCGAAGATTATTAGCGTCGAAGACTATAAGCGTTTGATAAGATTCGATGGACCTTCAAAAATGGGTTGATTTGGCGTGAACTTGCGTCTCAAAAATGTTTAAACATTTTCGAAAATATACACTATGTATTTGCAGCAGTGAAGCAGTCGAGGAAAATCCTCGAAATAAATTTGCAACGAGCACTATAGAACTATATATGTTACCTGATCGAAGTTTCAGTCGGACTGTTGAATAATCCGATATTCTGATCGGTTTATATACTTTTTCACCCCGCACTTACAATTATTAAATATATTCATTCGTGTTAAGTACACATTTCATTTTTGAGCAAATAAGGTTACAAAAACACACGTGTTGAAATTCGTGAGGGATAGAATGGGTGGAACGCATATTTCAGATTAATACGATCGATGTGCGATTTCGCACGTACCACATTTTTCCGAGGCTTTTATTTCCTACGCGACATTTTTACCAACGTGAAGGAAAGATGAACGGCTTTGACGGGAAGAAAGCATCAACAGCCATTTGACTTCTTTCGTGCTAGAATTAAAAAAATAAATAAAAAATTCTTGACGATCAACGAGTCATCGTTGACACTAATTCCTACACGTTTTACGGTTTTTTTTTCGTTTTTTTCAAGTCTCAAATTAATTTCGTTACTTCGCCAAATGAATTGTATTTCTGGACAAATTTTTGTACATTTTTATTACGAATTCATTTTTCATGGACGACCGGCTTGTCCCATTTTTATGTTTACGCTTGAGAACACTTCCGGATTAATGACAAATATTCACGATGTTTACACCCTGAAATAACACTGCTCGAGTATTCTCGCTGCTTGACTAGGATAGATGCTTTACATTGCCACCCCCCCCCCTCTCCTAATAACTATTCATGTCTTTCACAGGCTTCTGCCAATGCAAATAAGTTTCATGCTTTATTAATTCGTAAATTGATAACGATCGAATGAGCGAAGATACGAACGTGACTCGGGGCACGCATCGATCTTATAGAACTTTCTGGTTTCTCTGACACACACGTGATACTGAAAATTCTGAAGACGAGTTGGGCGCATGAAAAAAAAAATATATATATATATAAACTGTCGGTAATAAAGCAATGGATAATTGTCCCTTGGCTGTATGATGGATATTCAATTATAAGAGGTCATTCCGGTCACAATTACCGAAACCACGTTTTGAACCGAGTCGAGTGGCGCAATTTTTCTAGAATAAAATAAAAAATGTGTACTCGATGAAATTTGGACAAATTGGAAAATCTGTATTCGATAAAAGTCGATCGATTAATCGGGGATATCCAAAGTGCACTCGGAATCAACATTTATTATCGCAAACCGAATAAATTTGACTATCGTTTTTTTGTTTCTTGGTTTTTTTTTTCTATAGAATGGAAGATAAGGTTCTTTGACGATCTATCATACTTTTTGTTTTTCTCGAGTGTTTATCTGTCATTTTATACCTTTTACAGTATTTTTTCGAGGAATTCTGACGATGAGACATGTATTACGGCACCATTTTGTTGAAACTTGAATGACGATCTTGTGTATATCGTTCGAAACGAAAATGATTGATAATATTGGGCCGTGCGAAATGAAAAATTAATACGAAACGTAATTATTCTTTTTTTCATTCGTTGGAACGTCAGAAGCGAAAACATGTCGCGCATGAGTAAGATAAAAATCGACGTTTTTATGTCGAAGATTCGATATTTTTTGTATTCTGCTATAAATCATCTACTCGCTATGATCTTCATCAAATTTCTAGCCGTCTTTTCGGTATCAACAATTTATTCAAGGTCGGTATTATTGCTTCGCCAGAAGCGTTATCTCAGGAGTCGTATGGAATTTCGTGAGGAAGATCAAGGTGTGTTAATGCTTGTGCAGATCGATAGAAGATCAAACATTTTTTGCGATAATTTTTCAATTCTGTTTATTCCGCTCGTAAAAAAACCGAAAAAAAATTGACGGTTAAGCATCGTTTATATTCAGCTGTAAATGTCGTACTTCCTGTATAATCTTCGTTGAATTTATCGTTGTATTTTTCGAAAAAGAGGACGGGAAATGCCAGCACCGAAATTGCATTTATCAATCGATATCGCGGATTCAAAAGATACTCTGATACTTTCTCGTCTTCCCATGAGTCACAAATCTCTCATTAATTATTATCTGCAATCGATAATTACAAAAATCGTATTAATGATAATTATACTTGCCATGGAAAAAGTATGACGCTTGAAGCTTGATGGGACTCACGATAAATCGTGCTTGAAATTTAAAAAAGAAACGCCATTCGCCATTGTTTCTTTTTTTTAACACTTTATTTTAATGTACAATGTAGACACGAGAGGATTTCATATTTTCAAAAATGGTGCAATTCATACATTCGCAACAAATCATTCCGCCATTTGGTCCAACAGAGTTTATTAAAAAATCAATAATCACAACGAATATCAACGAAATAAATACTTACATGCTAAACAAGGTAGTAACGCTAATGAAAGATTGAAAAATGAAAATACAGCATAAATACTTCTGTTTTCGATTGAAAAGTCCGCTTAATGCTCGGAGATTACTTTTCACAATTTTGGAACCGACGGTCGTCCAAAATAATGATGTCAGACAAGTGCACGTTATTTTCATCGAAAAGAAAAAGCAACATGTATTACGCAAGCAACGTCAAAATTCTACTCGCGTGTATTTTATTTCGGACCGGAAAAAAAAAACAATTTCCACCAATCGTTTGACGATAATTACCAAATCACAATGATTCCCTCGTACGAACGATATGAACGTCTGCGAGAGAAAATGTGACAGGTCGAGCGATAAAACGAACAAAGCAACAGTTTCAATGTCATGAAATTCTCGTCGATTTGTCACGACACGTTAAAAACGATCGTTGTAATGGATTTTTTCTCGTTCAAACGCATCTCAATCGTTTTTCGACCTAACGCATGGAAAAACGAAGGATTTGCCATCGATACGATTAATCTTATTCGTCAGTCGATAATTTTCATCTTGGTCAAAAGATATAAAAATTTGATATATTGCGTCTTTAATATTTCTTTCATATAAACGACGCGACGAATACTGATTAGCGAATCCATTTCGAGAAATAAATTTAACCGTTAATAATACGCCGGACAATTTTTCTGATCAGTTCGAAACAAGTATGCCCTACTTATTTGATTTTTGTCCAAAATACGATAAGCGTTCTCGAGGACGGTTACATGCGGCTGTCGTTGTCGGGTCAAAATCCACACGCTCTTGAAACTACATCGTAGAAAATAATTCGTAAGGGAGAGGAGGAGAGGGAGGAGAAAACGAAAATGGTAAATCGATCGTGTCAAAGTTTATCAGTGGCACTTTGACACAATGAGAGATAAAAAATCGATTCGAAAAATTGTCTTGGAGACTCACCTGAAGAGTCCAATATTCGCGCAGCTATAAACGACCGCGTAATCGTCATAATCCGTTCCCAATATCCAGTAAGACATCGTGTATGGTATCCCAACCGTATCGAATCGTACGTAATACTTTGGTTCGTTGACTTTTCCGATCGGCGTCACGCTACCGATCGTACTTGACTCGATTCTCGATCTTTTCACGTGTAACGAAGAAAATAACAATGAGCTCGGATAAATGAAAATAACGAGGATATTTAACAGTAGATACTCGATATTTATGAATTATACGGGTGTCGCTAAGCTGGATGCTGATTATTTGATGCTAAACTGTAGATAAAATCGTGAGTTCGATCCAAAGAATTCCCGGCGAGTTAGCCAACAAAGCTCGCGTCCGATTTGCTCGAACTTTGGCGATTAATAACTTTATGAGCTTTGGGACACCCTGAGCACGAAATTTTCGTGCGAAGCTTTCTTAGAGTAAGCATTTTTTGTTTTTCGTGCTAAAACTCACATGGTCGAAATGTGAGATTCAATCACTCGTATCGTACCTTCCTCGTTCATCGTGTAATTCGAGGTTGAACATTTCGCACCGAATGATAATATCGAAAAGTATCTCTCAGCCTCGTACCATTTGCCCAAGAACTGTATTTTTCGAAAGACATTAATGACACTATGAAATCGCACAAAATATGATGCTAGCCAAGACGCGTGGAGCAATCCAGTATAATCATTGTCGTATACAACGATTATTGCAAAAAAAAATCCATGTATCGATCAATCGTATAGATGGCAGGTGATAATTGACCTTGTGCGATCGAGATCAGTGAGTAACAAATGAGTAACGCGAAAAAAAGTACCTTTTGAAAATCAAAGTTTTCCACTGTTTTCACGGACGGACATTGGCCAAATTCCGGTATGACAGCCAACGCTCCCGCCGTCAAGGATGCCAATAGGAAGAACAGCAGCATCCCTTGGTCTACGAAAAAAATCGTGAAGAACGATTTTCATTAATTCAACGATTCAAACGAATGCAAGATTTTATGACATCGCCATAAAGACGTTCGTTGCTCGAATTCTTTTTTCGCACCAGCGAAAAGTTCGTGCCAGATATTTTGTTCTTTGTTTTTGTTGAATGTTCTTATTTATCGAATTTGACACTGGCAACTTTTAAATTTTGCTCTAAATATCGACGAAAATTGGCCGGTTTATTGGTTGCCTCTCACCTGTCGTGATTTTAATCATGTTGATCCTGATGTATATCTCGATGGCAATCTTCCTTCAGCCTTCAAACGATTACTCAATCAGAGACGACTGTACGAATCGACAATCGCGATTATATATCGATACGAATTGTCTGAAAATTTGTTGTCGCGACGCCTCGATGTCGCACCTGAACTTTTCGTTGGTGATGCGTCTCGTTGACTGGCCTTGGTACAATCCAACGAACTCGAACCGTCGTTACGATCTCCACAAGGTGGCCGAAGCTCCTCTCCTCTTGTGCTCGTCTTTGGTACCAAAGGAACATTCGGACGAAGAGAGATCAGCCGAACGAGAGGAAAGAGGGAATGAGAGAGATGAGAGAGCAGAGGGAAAGGCCCGTGTGTGCGTGCGTTTGTCAGTTAGTGGGTCAGTAACGGTAAATTGGAGGTCAAGAAACCCAAGTGAGCCGATCGAATATCACGCCAATCTCGGATCGATATGTGCAATAATATTTAGCGCCGAATTTAGATCATCAATTCCCAAACGTCGATTCTGAAAAATTGTCCATCTTTTTTGTTCATCGCCCTTAACGATTGACGGAGAAGCCTCCGTTCGTGTCCAGGCTAATTTTTCGTTTGGTTTTCGCTCCTCCAGGAAACATTGCCAATTTTTGTAACAGGGAATTCAAGCAGCCAATTACAGCTCTCGGAGCTTGTTTCTTCACAAAGACACTCGTGAATCGTAACGATCGATGAAGGGTTGACGATCTTTCGCGATTTTCAACGATGTACAGCTTGTCAAAATTCGAACGAATTTTCTTCGTCGAGAGGGTACAATGAAATTAACGATATATTTTTTGGGAATTTTTTTATTATTCATTATTGTTTATCGCAATAACATCGTCATTTTTTCTTCTTACAAGTATGTGTAGACTTTTTTCGAATTCTCAATACATTGTTCGTCTCCAAGTACATGGTCAGTCTCTCCATATCGCTAAAGTAATGAGTGCGTTGAGCGTAAATGCAAAAACTCGAGATAACGCCAGAACACTCCTGACGCAATACAATTGTCAAGACTTTGGCACGGAATCGTGTCTCATCGTCAGGATCGAGTCATTTTCCGACTCGCTAATTCGTCTGTTTTTTTTCCTCAATTTGCAGCGTCTTCATCCAGCCTCTCTCACTATCGCTAAAGTAAGAAAAAGTTGGACGTAAATGTAGAAAAAGAATGACAAAAAAAAGATCGATATGCAACGATGTCACGAACGTTGATTTCTTCGTCAGACTATACCGATTTTTTTTCTTCACTTTTCGAGACTTCACTCTCAGAAGGGAGAATCGCCTGACTCGTTTCCGTTTTCGTTTCGTCGATCTTCTCTTTGGTTTTTTCAGCAAAATCCTCCGTCAATTTCTCCGCCTGATCGTCGACGACTTTTTCTTTGTTCACCGACGATGGCACGGTCAGGACTTCCTTGATTTTGTCGATTGGTTTTTGCAATGTTTCCTTGATATTGGCGTGCGTTTGTTGGATAGTTTCTCTAATGTTCTCGATGGGTTTTTCGAAGGTCTCCTGAATTTGGGCGATCGGTGCTGCCAAAGCTCCCTGAATTTGTCCGATCGGTGCTGCCAGAGCTCCCTGAATTTGTCCGATCGGTGCTGCCAGAGCTCCCTGAATTTGTCCGATCGGTCCTGCCAAAGCTCCCTGAATTTGTTCGATCGGTGCTGCCAAAGCTTCCTGAATCTTTTCCGCCGGTTTCTCGAATGTTTCTTTGATCGTTTCGACCGGATCGAATTTCTTCACCTCGTCCGTCATGTCCTTGACGGTTTCCCTCGCGTGATTGGCAGCATTCAGGATGACATCGGGAACGGTAGTCGGTGGAACCCTCGCGGGTTTTTCCGGAGTCTTCTCCATCTGGACGTTTTCCAAATCGTCCGACGCGCCTTGCGTGCTCCTCTCCGACGCCAATGTCAGTTCCGCGATGATTTTTTCATCAGCGTTCGATCTTACTTCCGGCACGGAGATAGATCGCATATCGGCGATTTTCGTTGGTTTCTCCTTTGTTTCGTCGGCGACGGATTCCTCCACGATCGGAGCTTCCGTCGAGATGCTCTCGGATGGTTTCGCCATCGTTGCCGGAGCCTCGTCGAACCAGGCGCAATCTTCCTGATTGGTCTTGACGAAGAATGTCCTTGAGATCTTGTATTTATCGAGAACACCGTACGCCTGGATCGAAAAACAAACGAACAAACAATCGTTATTATCTTTTTTTCCTCCAACTGCTCCAATTTTTTCGAAATGACTCGAAAAATCGATTCTCTCTTGGATATACTCGATTATATTTCAATAAAAACGATCATTCTTTTGATGTTACCTGCTGCAATATCGTGCCTTCCGGTATCCGCGCGCGGGTCATCACCCAAGCACTCTGAGCGCTAAATGGACCGAGGCCGGAACAGCTCCACAGAACGGCATAACTCTTGTAATCGGTCTCGAGAACGACGTACTGCGTTTCCGGTATCAACGGTACATTCGTATATTTAACATGCAGTTGGCCTTCCTGATTCTTCGTTTTCGATGTTTTTATCTCGCCGTCCACGACCCTCTTGATTCCAGTGCTGTCGCGAGAAGAAAGACAAGAACCGAGCGATAAGAACCATTGAAATGAAAAACTGAGCAAACTCGAAGAAAAATAAAATCTTGAATCATCGATCATCGTTCACTCACAATCGGTTGGTCACTTGGTTGCTCACGTGATATTTCCCATCGGGCCCTTGCGTATAATTCGTCATGACGCATCGTGAAACTGGATCCAAGAACTGGAAGTATTTCTCAGCCTCGTACCAAACACCGAGAAACTGAAACGGATTTAATGAATAAACATTAAATGATAAATCGCACAATGACGCGATTACTATGTCGATCATTGACTCTCGATCGAAAATACTCGATGATTTTCGTCATGGCTTCAAGCTCGATACAATTTTGGAGTACACGCGTGTACATGTAAATTAACCAGACAAAATGAAAAATAAATACAAAAAAGTGAAAAAGAAGCGTCGACTCACCCGGCCCATGTCGAAATCTGCCATCGGGACGTATTCGGGGCACCATCGAAAACTCGGTATCTGCGCACTGGCCACAGCCAGTACCGATAATACGAAAAGGATATTCTTCAACATTTCTGGACGTTCTGTCGTAAGGATCGTCGAACCCCGTTCCTTTTATACATTATAGGGCAGGTGCGATGACCGGACATTTCTTTCCCCCTCCCTTAAAAATAAACTTTGCTCTCCACCTCTACCTGGTAAACACCAGGGGCTCTAGCGCGTTCATCGACATCCGACGCCATTTTTATGTCCTTATACATATATATGTATATATATATGTGAGATTGTTGCTCTTGAGTTACGGTACCCCGGCGACACATCGTGTCAGCTTAAGCCATTCGTTGTCAGAAGAAGAAGAAGAAGAAGAAGAAGAACGAGTCGAGAGAAAAGATTAAAATAAAAAAAGCAAGAGGAATATGGAAAGAATGAGAAACAGAGGAGAAAAACCCGTAGGCACTTTAGTGATGGCCATATTGGTCAACAAACTCGTCGTCTGCTGCGATGGTCCAGACCCGCCGTGTTAATTAATCCTGCATACATCTCACGTGTATTTATTATATCAAACATCTCTCCTGCTTACGTCAAAAGTACACTCGAGAAAGAACGAAAACGAGCAACGCTGAATGTGCAGGGAGTGTTCACGGATGATTCATAAATCGTTCACTCCGAAAAACGTCGCTACAACGAGAAAATGAAGACCGAACCCTCAAAATCACCGGAGAAACACACTCCTGCAATCTCGAAATTTCAAAACGTAATTTCTTTTCTTTTCCACGTCAACGTAGCCGTTGAACGACGTTACCCCCTTAACATACTCGCTCCCAAGCCGCAACCAACTTCCACATCCACGACAATAATCATAATAAAATATATATTGTCTATTAATAGAATTGTTTTTCGAATTTGCACGCCTGGCATTTACGGAAGTTATTACTGTGGTTCGTTCATTTGCATTCACGTTTGCAATTTTTCATCGTTGACGTTGACGACGAATAACCATTGTATACATGAATTCATCTTTTTTTGACATCCAGAGTCACTAAATGTGCAGGAAAACATCCCAAGAGTTTGAAATTTAAAAAAAGTTGCCGTCGATTGTGTAAAATTTAATGTAACTTGATAGGGAAATAGGCTGACGCTGATTTTTTTTGTTGCAAAAAAATGCTGTTTTTTCCGGTTGTCTTGATTTCCTTGTACATGTCCTTCGTGTCTGTCTTCAACGCTCTTTTCTTTTTTTTCTCATTTTCTTGATCGTTCTGCTTCGGAAGTCCGGTGCGTTCAACTTGATGAAAATAAACTGGATGCATCGTGAGAATCCCAAGCTGAATCCTTTTCCGCCAGCATCAATACAAAAAAAAAACATGCACGTTCTCACGTCGTTTTTCGCGGTTTCGATGTCGAGTATTGAGAATCTCTCTTCTTCTGTACCCCGTGAAAATTACGCGAGAGGGAATTTCTTTCTTGACAAAAATAATTTAATGTTTTTTAAAAATGTTCATTTATCAGAATCGTCATTTAGATTTCGATTCTAAATTTCGACCCCTGTTTTTTGCGACTCCTCATTGCAGTTTCGAGATTTCGGGAAAATCTTGGTGTGTTTCGTAATCAGCGGAAAATTTCCCACGGATAGACTCTTGAAAAATTGAAAATTTGAAAAAAAAAATTTCGACCCATTTCTCGCCACTTTTCCAGAATCGTCGAAAAGTCGAAATTTCAAATGGTCATAACTACGCTCCTATTTGAGCTATATACATTTTTTGGGGGGGTTTGGAGACGCTCTCGAGTAGACTTAAAAAATGGTGAAAGCGAAATGTCGATAGCTAGACTCCTTCACCCTCAAAATCGATGTTGAAAATCAGCGAAAAAAACGCAAAGGGGTATGTATGGGAAAATTGGCGAAAATCGACGGTCCAACTTAAAAAATCTGCCAAAAATCGAAAAATCATGATATCTACATGAACCAAACGGCGTTTTGAAGCCTCAACAGTTGCAAAGAGAATAAGCACAACTTGGAGTATCCAGCTCAAAGGAGAAAAAAATGGCAATCCTTTTAGTGAACCAACTCAATCTGGCAAAAAATGGCGAAAAATTTTCGAGTTTGAAAATTATTTCTAACGCTCCATATCGATGTATTTTTTCCCGCTGACAACGAAACACACCGATATTCCATCGACAACTCGATATTTCAGTGAAAAAACTCCAAAAAACGAATTTCAACAATTGGTTGCTACATTTCACGAGTCGTCTCGTATTTTCTCACCAATCTCACAATCTTCTCATCTTTTTAATTTATTTATATCCTCCCATCGTTTATTTGTAACAAATATTAATTGGAAAAACTAAACGTAAAAAAATCCTCTTTATTATGAATTACGTGGCTCGTTCGTTTTCCATGCTACAATTTATCGTTTCACGGCTGATAAATTCCTTCAGTGCTCGATACGCATAAAGAGAAATGGTACTTGATACGGGGAACATCATTCATTATTTATCGTGCGACAGCAGAGCGAGGTTTCTTCGAGAAGCTTCTGGCTTCGATTCTTCGTGAGAGAAAGAATGAGACGGGGATCGAAACGCGAAGAATATAATCGTGTGCTTTGCATACGCGTGTATGCCTCGCTGGAGCTAAGCCCAAACCAACTCTATGCAATACAACCAGCCACAAACATTAACGGGTTCTCCTGGAGAACGTTGGGATTTTTTTTTCTTCCTGCAACGTGGCTGTTTTTTCTTTCTTTTCTTTTTTTTTCCTCTCAAAAGCAAAACTTGGAAACGCCGTTAGATTCGATTTCCGTGTGAGTCGAGAATGTTCACAAGGGAAGGGATTTCCCTCCCTTCGTTAATGAAGAACCGGAATCAAGAAAGATAAAAATCCCCCGTCATGCCCGAAACGTATAAATAACATGATTCTTTCCCTTTTTTTTCCTTTCGATCCTCTCAGCATCCATCCCGAGATATTCGACGGAGTGATAAATTTTCGTTTTCAACCGTGGATGCTGAATCTTTTCCTCGATTTGTTTTCGTGAAAAAGAAAAAAAAACCGTCGAAGGAAAACCTGTTAAACTACAAAAATTCCTCCGGCGACGAGAGTTCTCGAGTATCGAAAACAAAAGCGCGTGTAGTTTCGATCATTATCGATCGGCCGTTTGGGGCACAATTTTCTTTTCCTATACCTGCGTGTCTTCTTTTGTTTTTTTATATTTCAAAATTCTCCATGTTTACTCCATAGTAAATAATAAATATGTACTTACATCTGTTTTATGACAAAACTTGAGGCTGTTCCGCAGGTAGAATCCCAAAGAATTCTGGCGTATCCGGAAAAATTCACTTTTTGATATTGTTATTACGTGAATTCAACGTGTTCGGTCTCTTTCGTACGACGATTTTTCGCCGATTTTTAAACCCTCGCCGAGTGCTCGAAATTCACATTTCATCGCGAATAATCATTCTGTCGGCTTTTTTCACTAGCGTCCACAATAAGTACAATACCGATAGATTGCGGTAGGATTTTATGGTCCCATTCGAATGGTCATTAGTGTGTCGTTTGTAATTTCCTTTGAAAATCGCTTTGCCTGCGGACTCGCATACCTGCGCGTGGGCAAAGAGTGGTAAGAAAAAAAGGTAAGAAAAGAGATACTTTTAATCCTGCCACGTCAAGTAAGATCTCAAAACAGAACTCATTCTCGCGTTGTTATTTCCCATGTTATTCACCAATGGACATCGCTGTAAAATGAATTTTTCAAAAATTCAAAATGTGCAAACTGGAGTTTGATATTTCAATAATTTCTGAATATTACAAAAAAAAAAAAGGAACTAGGTCAACAACGCGGGAGAATAATTGATTTTTTCTCACCGACTCTCCTCCTCGTTTCTCAATTAATTTATTTCTCCTTAAATCTGTGAACACTAAAAGAAAGCATGCGGATATGCTCTCTCTCTCTCTCTCTCCATTCGGGAAGAGGACGTCTAGAAAAAAGAACTTCATCTTTCGCCCAGATTTTCGTACAACAAAAAGATCAGAATGAAAATGGTACAAACGACATATCGTGCAGGGGAAAAAAAGAAAACGTACGGGCTGATGGAAAAAAGAAGCTTTTTCGACAAATACGATTTTTCGCTTTCGGGCATCGAACGGCGTCGTGTTTTCAGAAATTTTTTTTCGACGAAAGAAAAAGGATTATCGATCGAAGCGAGGAAGATCCGGGCGAGATTCGGTGTGTACAATATTTACACTTAAACATGGCGTCGATGAAAAAATATATCGATCGTCGCAAAAAAAATATATATATATATATTTATATTTATAATAATAATCCATTGCTAGTATATATTATGATAATGAAAGTAATAACATTAATAATAATTAAAATAGTGATATTTCTAGTGCGCTTAGGTCCGAAAGAAAGCTTAGGGCTCAAAAAAAAAAACAAAAATCACCACGGTTCGCTATTATAATTGCAAGTTTTCGTGCCCGCCGCGAGAATTCTCGCGCGCGCTAAACAATAATTACTTTAATTTATCATTTAGTATCACATTGCGTTCACTGTTGTGCTGGCTGTTTTTTCCTGGCTTTCGACGTGTTTTTCCTTCCGTCATTATTACGGGACGAACGAAAAGAGCCGAATAAGAAAAATCCGTCTTTCTCTCGTTTTTGACGTTCGTAAAAATCGTGGTGCACGGATTTGGCGGTAATGGACGATATATTCCGAAGAGCGATTGTTCTCAAGCCAGGAAACGTACAGGCGGTTTCGAAAGTTAACGTAAAGAGCAAGAGTGCGTAACAAGAGGAGGATTAAGGGGAAGATTCGAGAGGCTGGGGGGCGGGGGACATTTAACAAAGATTTTATTATCGTCTAATCGTTTCATTAATTATGCGTGTACAGCGATCTGTCGTAGGCATCGTCTTAAATTCGTTACAAGGGTTCAGGTCTCGGCGTTTCGATTTCTTTTTTTTTGTTTTGTTTTTTTCCTTCGTATTTCAATAACTCGCTCCTGCTCATACATTTTTCTCGCTTCATCGCGTTTTTCAATATAATTAATCTCTCTTTCGTCCATTTACGCGACGACATTCTTTACCAGTTTTTCCTCTTCACCCTCTCTCTCTCTCTCTCTCTCTCTCTCTCTCTCTCTCTCTCTCTCTCTCGAAGACGAGCGAAAAATAAATTTACTTAGTTCACCCACTCGAACACGGCCCTACGAACATATCTTTGGTGTACTGCTGCTGGGAAAGGAATGAACAAAAAAAACCAAAAAACAAAACAAAAAAATGATATTGTAACCGTAATTGTGCTCTATTGATTATGCATTTATCTGCTTGGGGTACAACGCGGCACGACGACTTTGTTATCTCTTTCTTTTTTTCTTCTCTCTTTTCTCTCATTCTTGTACTTTTTCATCGTCCAACTTTCTCCTTTTACTCTTAAATTAATATCCTCCCTTCGAATGCTCATTTTGGAAAATTCTCCCTCTTGTCGAATTTTGGTTTTTCCTTTTTAATTATTATTACACATCCGCATTTATCGCTACCGTGAAAAAATATACTCGTATTTATACATACATACTCACACTGTGCATGTATATATATTTACATGTGCATACTTTTTTTTAGTCCCCCGGCAATCTTTCGTAAAGACGAAATTTTGTATTTCCGGCGTTGCAGCGTAGCTCGCGCAAGATTTGAGAAAACGGTAATGAATTTTTCCGAAAAATCGCTGCGACAATCCGCGCCATGATTATTTCATCGCGAAAATCTCGTTGTGCTTTTTTTTCAAGCTTCGCTCGTGAAGTATTCTGATATTCAAAAGTGGCTCTCGAAAGACCGAATATGGAGAGGAAAATCGAAATTGAGGAAAACAAAAATGAGGCCGGGCTCTCAAAGGCACCTCGCGACTTATCTAATTATGACGTCCCGCGCCAAAATTCATCGTCGGTTTGAACGAAGCCACCGCGAAACTCCCGAATTCCGTCGCGAATCGACGATCTATGAACAAAACGAAGAGAAAAAAAGACCAAAAAAAAAAACAAAAAATTACTCGTTCTAACTCGATGAATTAATCAATCATCCGCCTACGTAATTAGCATTAACTCCCCTTCGTACTTAAGCCTATGAACACATGAAATCACTGCCCGATCGACCGTAATAGCGACCCCTAAGCGTTCAAACGGATCCTCGAGTGGCTCGGTACTGTAATCTTTCTTTGTTTTCCACGCCGTTGATGCCACTCGTTCTCAAACGCGAGCAAAAGAGAAATCGTTAATTCGAATAAGGAAAAATGCGGTGAAATTATTTCGTCAAATTTATCGCGAGGAAAAAAGAGTAAATTAATTCCGATCGTTTATACGTCGACAAATGTTTCCTTCGTCGAAATCGAAAGTGAGAAAAAGCGAGAGACGTCGCTCGTAACGGTCGTGGAATTAAAAAATGCACCCGAGCTATCGAGGAAACGAGCGAGTCTCGATTTTCCTTCTTATTGCATTGATTTTTTTTCCGGATTATTATTGTCCTCGATGAGTGGAGAAATCGGCTCGCTCGTGGGTCGATCGATTGGCAACGACGATGGGCAGAGCACTATCTAATATCTATCTAAGACAGAAATCGGTGGAAATTCAGGTTGGTCCCTTTTCAACTGTTTAAATAAATAATAATAATGTCCTTTTCGCATCTATAAAATTCATGTATCTTTATCGTATAATATGCGTATTTGCATTCGGGTTTCTCGCGCTTCCGAGCCGTATAAAACGTCAGTTTATCCGCGTGAGGTTCAACGTGCGTTTCGCGAAAATTATCAACACGACTGACGAGTCGTATTCGAAATTACAAAAAGTTTCATTATCGCGAATTTCTCAACGAAGCTACGAACGTTGTTGAGAAAAATCGGCGAAGGCCCTCCACGGAGGTTCCTCTCCTCCTTTCTTTCCCCTCTCGACCGATGAAAAAGTATTTACAATCCGCGTTACGTACTCCCTGCGACGCGACCGGCGTTCTCTCGCGATTTTTCGATCTTCGATCGGATGATTTTCCGAAAAAACGCCGATCGATCGAAGAGTCGTTCGAGCTCTCGTCGAAGGTCGTCCAGACGATCTCCACTTTTGATCCGCACGCGCGGAATCATTCGCTCGTCCCGAAACTCGGCGATCTTTCCGTTCTCCGTGCGGAAT
Organism: Heteropelma amictum; assembly: GCA_959613375.1. Classification (NCBI taxonomy): domain Eukaryota; kingdom Metazoa; phylum Arthropoda; class Insecta; order Hymenoptera; family Ichneumonidae; genus Heteropelma; species Heteropelma amictum. Next base: position 13,423,665 of record OY390727.1, read on the forward strand.
TCGCAGGACGCGCGAAAAACGCGTCTCTCGTTGCGACAAATAGGGAAAACACACCGGAAGTGACATGCCGACGGGAATTCGGAGGAATCGTCGACGACCTTCAGTCCCGCTGCTAGTCGTGCAGGTTCTTGCTGAGTAGCAGGTTATTGTGCGGCCCCGACAAGTGTCTTATCAGCTCCTGCAAGCTGTCGAAGCTCAGCGAACAGAAGCAACACGTGAAGGTGTTGTCAGGCGCCGCGATAACACTGCGATGTACCGAGCAGAGATGCTTCAGCAGATGGGCCTTTTGCTTGAACATTGCGACGCACAAACGACACGCGAACGGCTTTTCACCAGTGTGCACCCGCAAATGAGTCTTTAGATTCCACGACATGCCAAACTGTTTGCCGCAGTAGGAGCAGCGATATTCCCTGACGGGATTCGACTTTGGAGGGTCGTCCGTTGGTGGAGGCGGCGGTGCTCTCGAGGGAGGTAACGTCCAGGCGCCCCAGGGTGGCTCAAGACCGGCCGCGGACGCGGGATCGGCGCTCGGTGGCCTGTGAGATCCTCCGGGTGGCGTCACCGATCTGTCGTGCTGCAATCGTAAACAAATTTCATGGCGCTGCCGTCAACCGACGGGAAGATCGGGAAAACATCGTCGCCGGAGGTTTGACGCTTGGTTTTTCGGAAAGTGAATGTATTTTTCGGCTGGGAGCTATTTTTTTCGCGGGACTAACCAGATAAGGCGGTGCAGAGACGCTCAGCGGATGCGGCGCTTGCAGCCTTCTCGGTGTTTCGAATCCGGGATTGAAAGGCACAAAGGCGGCGTTTTGCGCGGGCGCGTTGTGGAATCCCGGTCTTCGCTTCCTGTGGGGCGTTACGACGTACGCCTCGGCCGGTGGGATCGTCGGTATCTCCTCTGGTTTCCGTTTTCCAGGCTCCAGGCCGAGCGACAGACGAGCTGCTAATTGCCGTCGTCTCTCCTCCGCTTCCTCGATCGACTCTCGCCTCTCGAGCAGAGTCTTTTCCGGCCTGGAAACAGACGCGCAACATCGACGTGGTAAATCGATGATTTAGTTCCCGCGGGGAAGGCCTCCCGTGGCGCTTTGAGCTTCTCTCCTCTTCCACCCTGTTTGACCTTCGAATGGCTCACCTGTGAGTCGTGTCGTGAGAGCTGTCGCTCGTCGTCGAGATGCCGGAATTCAGACTGAGATTAACGGGGTCCGAGCTGTCCCTCCGTCTTGGTGGTTCCACGCTCGTTTCGTGATTATCAGCCAACATCGTCTCGCCCTCGACGCCCTCGACGTCCACTTCCGGCTCCTCGTCGCAGCCCTCGCTCTTTATCAGCACGGAGCAGCAATCCGCCGGATTGTTGGATTGCCTGGTGACAAAATTCACTCGCGTTACACCACAGGAACACAGCCTTCTTGTCGGCGAGTTCTTTTCCTCCATTCGCTGGAACGTGCATCGTTTCGGAATTTAATGACAATTCATACCTGCTGTCGTACTGCGACTCGTAGCTCGAGCTCTCTTGGCTGTCCGACGCCTGCGGCGTGGCTATCCTCAGAGCGTCGCTCTCTCCGGCACTTTGAACCTGACTCGGGTCCAACAGTTCCGATTTTATTTGCAAAAGATCGAACAGTTCGCGCAGCGGCGTCAGCTCACCCGACTGGAAAACAGAGAGCATCGTTTCGTCGTAAAATTGGACCGGAAGCAAACGGTTTCGGACGATGAAGAGCAAGAATGGAAGGCGTTTTATTTTTTACCGGTATGAGAGCTTGGCCATTGTACAGAAATTCGAGCAAATGATTGAGTTGCGTCCTCATGACTCCGGACAAATGTACGACGTGATCCAGGGCTGGATTCCGCAGCAGAGTGGCCAACAGCGGACTCGCGGTTGCCAGTACGACCCGGTGAGCTCTGGCGATGGCACCATCGTCGCAAGCGAGGATCACGTCGACGTGACGATCGCCGTGATACCAAGAGCCGACTTCCGCCGCCAGGGTGGCCGGATGTTTCCCATAATGAAGGGTCAATAGACCGTCCGTATACATCGTCTGCAAGGAGAAAGACAATTTTGAGAAACACAGATCCGTCGACGGGTTCGGAGCATCATTTCGCCGTTTTCCAAAAAGCGCTTTTGGAAAATCGCGTACAAAAGTCTTTCGCGCGAGGATTCTCCGAAAGGAAACCAAGACGACCGGTAATTCTCGTCGCGCGCACCTTTTCCTTGAAATATTTCATCGCTATAGCGTTTTCGCAGCGTCTAGTCGCGTCCGCGCCCATAAAAAACGCGTCGGACGCGGCAGAACCCCGCGCGCGATCTCCTCGCTATAATCGAAGGTATCCCGCGATCGTTTAGTTATTTCACGTTCAGCTGTCTTCCTCGCGCGAATGACGAAGCACAGGAGGGAACGCGTATTTGTCTCAAATCCAAGTTTGAAATAGTTGGCTGTCCGGCCAACGCGCGTGGTTACGCGCGTTTTGCCTTACGTGCTTATGGAGCGTCGCGATATACCTTTGCGAGAAACTCCTCCGCGCGCGATCTCTCGCGGAAATGCGGAGAGAAAAAATAGAAAATAACAATGAGACGTCCTCTCGCCAGCTCATGGGCGAGTCGACGCGAGTTTTGCGGAAACCCGCGGTGCAAATCCAGTGCGCCGATACGATACGCTTATAAAAAGCGCGCGGGCGTGAAGCCGCGCGTTCGCCGTACGTATGATATTTCGCGACCTTCGATCATCGCGGAATTGGAAAGGGGAAGACCTTGAGTAAGAGTCACGAAGCAACGAGAGAATTATAAAGTCACTTATACATGTAATGCCGCTCTTTTTTTTCTACCCAATGTCTCGTTTGTCTGGCTATGGTGAACGATTAATACGAACGTGTGCTGTACAAGATTGCAATACAGATACGTTTATTCTTGTTTTGTCGTACACGTAACACTTACGTATGTACGAGCTAACGTCGGATGAAGCAATAGATCCTTCGAGACTCGACCAGTTGCAAATAATCCAGAGAAAGAGAGGAGGGAGAGAGAGAGAGAGAGAGAAAGGTAATAAAAAGCTGGAATACACGTTAAATCATTCATCGAACGCATGCACAAACGTATCGATCGATCAATGCGATTCCACGGAATATTCATTGTTTTGCGGGATAAAATTGTCATTACGTGTCAATTTTGAGTATAATTCCGTCGAGCAATCAGCGTCGATCGATTTTCTTTCGTTCGTCAGAGCTTGGAGTGCGAATAACAGTTTTTGCGCGAGATCGCGCGAAGCGAAATTCGATTTGATCGACGGACGAAGCACGTTGAAGAATCATGCGTTTTTGGGTGCCAAAAAAATTCTGTACAGTTTCGCTCGCGATCCTCCTGTGCGATAGGATTCCCATGAGCTCGCGACTGCCGTACGCGTCGTGAATGTCGGATCCCCGCGCTCTCGATGCATCGACGCGGTGCTTTGGAATTGAGTGGAATGAAGAAATCAAGGCCGGGATGGCGACGCGAGATCGGTCGCTCGATAAATAATTCCACCCGGAAAAACCATCGAATGAATTTCCACCCACGACTTTCACCCACTGCTCTTTCGCCGACATTGACGGCACGTGATCTCACGACGATTTTCGAGCGAATGAAAGACGCGAGTGACGCGATCGAAAATTATCACGAGCGACAAAAAAAAATCCGTTCTTTCTTGAGATAAACACGATTTCCCGAATTTGCGCAAAAAAACAACATGCGTTATTCATGGATCGGTTTGAATCCCTTCAGGGGGATCGTGAGAATCGAAAGAGTCGCGTTTTTCGCGTCTCTTTACGTCGAAAATCCTCGCAAATCCGCTCTTGAAGCGTTATTATCCTTCGATCCTTCTTCGATCCTTCTTTTAAGGACCATAATGAATTGTTTCCATTTCCGACATTCCGACAAACATACCCATGTACGTTGGCGCGCGTCTGACGGTTGAGGTATATAATCGAGAGAGCCGCGGAGAGCATTGAAGAAAAAAGAAGAAGAAAAAAAAATGGTGTCCTTGGGTAAGAGTTATGGCAGCTAAACGACGTTGCGACATACCCGTGTGCATACGTAATGATCGTTATATGCACCGAGAAAATCGCTGAATAAGGAAATTGCCGATACGCGAGTATGCGCTTTGCGCGCTCTCGGCAATGCGCAAGTTCTCTCCGTTTCTTTCTCTCTCGCGCTTTCCCCCTCTCTCCCTCTCTCGCGCGCCGTTTCTTCCGTTCGCGTTTTACAAAGCCGAGCGAGCCTGAAGTTCAGGGTCAATCGCGGTACGCTGCTGGATTCCGTGGGGGATTATTATACGTCCAGCATCCCGTATACGTATACGCGGATCCCCCGCGAAACATACGTCATTTTACAGCGCGAACGCAAACACGATCGATCTCCACAGAGTGGGGAATTGAAAGAGAAAAAGAAGAAACCAGAGGCGTATGATATCCCGAGCGTGGACGCAGGTTGAAAAATGAACGAGTTTGCCGCGTCTCCGACTTTCCCCCACCGTGCAAAACCTCATTGGGCTTTAAAGCATGATTCTCCCCCACTCTGCGAAATCTCGTTGGGCCTTAAGCCTCTTGCGACGCTGCTGCGCGCCGCAACAGGTGCTGCCCTCTGTTCCGGGCCCAATCGCTCAAATGCACCACGTTGAAGCGTCGTCTCTGCGACGACGAAGCCGTCGATAAGTCGAGATTCGTTCCCGCGGACGAGAACGAAATTTTCAAGTTGCGCCGAACGACGACAGATGGCGAATCGATGACGGAGAAACTTTTCGTCACATCGAAACTATCATATTTTTCCTCCGATGATAAATCGATCGACGATCGATAATCATTCGAAATACATGAGGTGTGGTACGATATCAATCAACTTTGTGTCAATTTTTCGTCGATATTTAACCATCGACTTTTATTTCTCCAGACTTTTGCCGAATTTTCTCTCGACACGCGTTTATCGATGCAACATGAATTTAAAAATCAACGAAATTATGAAAACAATTTTGAATTACTCCGGATCCAGTTTTTACGATAGTACGTACTCGAGTTTAATGACTGTCGTTGATGATGGTAATAACGACAGAAAAACATGTATTTTTCTTCCATCTGCTAATAAACAGGAATTCGTATAGCTTTTCGCCGGAGGCCAAAGCTCAGGGTCTCTTCTTCTTGCTTTCTATTGCAACATATCCTATGCTGCCTTAATGCGCTGCAGTGGTAAATATATGGGATAGAACCAACGAGTACATCAGTGAGTCATAATCTTTTTGTGCCTCTCTCCCTCTCTCTCTCTTCCTCTCTTATTTCATCTTATCTCACAGTTTGATATATATACGAAGCGAGAAACCAGGAGCTTACATATAATTGCTTACCTGTCAAATTGTATACGTGTATACACAAAGAATGTAGCCACCTGTTGATTCAGACTTTTTTCCACGAGACTAAAACTGTAGCGGAGCCTGCTGTCGGTATTTAGGCTTCAAAGATATCACACTTATGTGTGCGTGTGTTTTTTTGTGTGCACGATTAAGGCACGCGTATTCTAAAAGAAGTTTCAAGGTTTCAAATCTTTGTTTTTCAACTCGGACTTTTATCTAATCAATCATTTTTCACTGATCATTAATCTCTCGCATTTTCTCCTGAGATCGAAAATTCAACGAAATCGTAACTCAAAGAAAAACTTTGCACAGTTTCGGAAGTGAATTTTGGAAAATACTCTTTCGATCTTTATGCAATTGCCAGTGCAATTTGCGCATTGATCATTCGAAAATACAGTACACAGACAAAATCTGTGATAAAAATTTGAGTAACTCTGGTCCACGAGATACGATCGATCTTTTCAACGAGCCTGTGACGAATCGTGTTCCATTTTGATCTTCGTTTTTTTTATCCCTCGGTTGTGTGCGAGTTTTTAGCTCGGAGAGTATCTCTTTTTTTGTTGCCAAAATGATGGATAGTTTCGTGATTCGCGAGACAGAGAGATGGAGAGAAAAAAGCAGAGATGATTCAAAGGAAGAACTCGTGTATGATCGTTTTAGGATGTTGCTTCGAGGAAACTCGTTATACGAGGAATATAAAGCATAGCCGAGTCGTTATGTCAGAAAGAGAGCCTTGAAAAATCATTCTCAATGGTCCTTTTTCACTGCTATTTTATACACGAGAGGAAAAAAGAGGTGACGTTTGCGCGATCGCGAATCTTCCGCATGCAATTTGGGTCACGTTTTAATACCAAAAAAAGAAATATAAATACGTATTTTTCCACAAACGAATCTAACGAAACGAATCCGACTCCTCAATCAATTTTTTTTAAACGTCAAATGCATTTTGAAACCTCGAGAGAACATCGAAAGTTCCAACATTTGTAACGCGATTCAAAAACACAGATTGGATTCAGGACGACGATCGTGAATTCATTTTTCTCCGAGCGATCTCAAAACTCGTTACAGAATCGTGTGTTTAATGAGCCCCGAAGAGCGCGTTTCCGTTCTATTATTTTCACGAGGACGAATTATGATTCGTCCATGCTGAATAAATACACATGTACGCTCCATATATTGCATAACACACACGAGGATTCTGCATAGAAAAAAAAATGCAGAGAAAGTCTCATTTCCATTCGCTAGAGAATCTCTCAAAAATGATCGAAGGACGAATAAAGTTCGTGACTGAAATGACTTTCAAGGAGCGACGATTTATTTTTTTTCATTTTACTATTTCTTTTTTTTTTAAATTCTACTTGTTGGCTTACACCGAGAGGAAAGTTTCGTAAAAAACAACAACGATTATAACGCAATAGGCCGCATTGCGAGAAAAAAAAACGCAATCTCAGGCAGAATCGCCGAAGCGGAAGGATCGAGATACTTAATTCGATGGATTTTGACTTTTCGTTCTCCTCACGTATTTCTGGGTCGCGATATCGCGTTTACGAGGTTTGACTCATCCGAGGAATAATTTCTCCACGTCGCTCTCCATTTTTCTACGCTCGTAAACAGCGTTAATCTCGAACTTTTCTCCGCGCGCAGCATCTCGCGTAAGATCGAATGGACCTCGTTGCAACGTGTCTACATATACACACACATATATATACACGAGTACGAGCACGTGTACGCTTTCGGTCGTGCCATTCTCACAGCCTCCGAGCTTAAATCCAGCGCACAGGCTCTCAAAGTGCATCAAATCAATGAGAAGTCGTTAATACGTTTTAATTTCGCCGAAACACTTTGAAAATTTCGGATGCTCGATAAATATGAATCATAAGCACGAAGGTGGTCCAAAGGGAAAATATGATGACTTTTTTTGGAGCAAAAGCTTGAGAATGAAGAGAAAAAATGGGAAATTTTTTTTAACCACCCTAATGCACACATTTGGTAGTGTCGTAATCGTCGAAACAGAACGAACCATACGCACTGTTCTCCACCGGATACATTTCGTTCAAGGCCAAAAAGTAAAAAGCCTTTTCAAGCCCGCGATGTAACCCACTCTCGTCTCGGTTTAAATGGATGGACAACGCGCGGGCCTTCGCGAGCAGCACGCGTAAAATGCGCGAGCGTGCACACACCGATCAAAGAGATTCGCTATTACGGCACTGCCAGGGTCTATACTTATGCATACGTACGGAGGAAAATGAAGGAGAAGGGGTGGAAAAAAAAGAAACACGAGCATATTATGTGTATTGCAGTCTCAGGGACCGATGCGAGAAAAGCACTTTGCCGAGGCGAGCTAACGCGTAAACTCCATTTCATACACTCGGTTGTACACTTATCCGCGAGGGTATATCCAATCATACACGTGTCAACGTTTACACACGTTGATTCCCCGGTACCTTTTGCAGAACTCGTCTCCCAAGTGCGAGAACGAAGAGAAAAAGGAGAGAGACGAATAAAAGAAGCGTCTTTCGAAGAAGGAGAATGTGCAAGTAATTCAAAGATGTACTATAAACGCAAGTGTGTAATTTCGCATCCAAGCTCCGCGTACATAGTCTCACTTTGTGCGCGCCAGAGTACATGTACGCGCATTTAACACTCTCTTTGCATACACGTACGTATGACCCAGTTTCAGAAAGGCGTTTAAACGACGAATCAGCTGATTTCCATACGCCTTTCGGTATTTTAACTTTCGACGTACGACGATGTACAGGGCGTCTCAAAACTCGATGCTGATATAATTCGAAGCTAGATTCAGGGTGAAATTTCGAGACGAAATGTATTTTAGTATTTTTTTGTACGACCGGAAACCGAGGAGTTATCGACTGTCAAAGTCGGAGCCAATCGGACGCGCCCTCCCTCCCTTCTCCAGAGCGAGCGCGCGCTTTCAATTGGTCCGACTGTATTGATCGATAACTCAACGGGGATTCGTCGGATCGAAAAGTGCTCAAAGACTTTTCACCTTGGAATTTTGTCCCCAATGTGGCATTAAATTATCAGCATCCGCTTGTCGGACACCCTGTACGCGCTCGCATACGCGCAAAGTGCAAGTGCAGCTGAGTCTATTATGCTCTATACGAGAGTGTGTCCCCGCAGACTGTGTTGAAATTATACGTCTATAGATCTCCATCTCTTTCTTCCTCTCTCTCTCTCTATCTCTCTATTTTGCTATCCTGTTGCTCGATCCCCGAGACTATCTATAGATTTCCCTGCGAAACGACCAGCAGTTACATGATCCATTCATTATATAAGAACAATCGTCGCGCGATTTTATAATGGACGTTCCATCATTCTGAGGAAGCTGAGAGGATAGAGAGAGAGAGAGCGAGAGAGAGAATGATACAGAGAGAGAGGGAGGAGGTGAGTACGGCATTAGGGGGAGCCACGGTGGGGGCAGAGAGAAGAGATCTCTGAAGGGCAAAGCTGATCTTCTGCGACTGCGCGCATCCACGCGGAGACAATTACGAGAGAGAGAGAGAGAGGGAGAGAATTGAGAGATCTATCACTCGCTTTGCGCTAGATCCCTCGATTCTTCACCAACGATATTCCACATAGACGTATATATTGTTAATTTATACACAAATAACGATCTTTACCAACAACTTTAATGATCCACCGTCCTTTGAGGAGGATCATTCGAGATCATTTTATCGATCGAATACACAAAGTATGATCTCTCTATAAATTCTTTCGAAAGGACGAATCCTGCATGGCCATGATCGCACACATAGCCGAGTAAATCGAAGAATTATAATATTGATCGACAGGAGATCTTTGAAAGAGTCTTGTTCGTTTATTATTTTTTTTTTTTTCATTTTTTATATCTCTCGTGTACCTCGAGTCAAGTGGGTGTGCCGAGGACGAGACAACGACGTTCCTGCAGACCGCATCACGCTATCGCTTGCATATATGTATATATATATACACATATGTATTTATGTACTTGTACGAATATGTATGCATATATATGAGCACTACCTGGTTGCTATCAGGTTTCGTAACGGGTCATCCTGTCTCTCACGATTCTCGCAGAGTCTCTCGACGCTTCTTCAACAAACCGTCTGCATTAACGTTTCGCACACTCGCAATAAACGAAAAAAAAATATACAATGAAATTTCTCAATGCAACTATATTCAAGGATGTACAAGCATGCCATTAAGGTGGTCGAAGGAAAGTCGAGTTCCTTTTATTTCGGTGGCTGTCGCTTTTTCAGCTTTTTCACTTTGAAAAAGCACATCAGAGGTCACCATTTTTTTCAAGAGTCGTGAAGAAAATTTCGATTCTCTTTTACACCCTCGGTGCACGTTGATTCATTTCTGCCGGAAATGCACGTGCGTTTCAACGCCGAAGAAATTGGGCGGATCTTGGAGATTTTGCAAAATGGCAATTTCTCGATATCTCGAGAACTCCGAAAGCGATCTCTCTCGTGCCGCCGCGATGTGCGACACTTTGAAATTCTAAACGTCGAAAGGCGACACGTGTTTTATCGCCCAGGAACAAATTCGTTATTCGAACATCGCTGAATACTAAATATATCTCGTTTTTTTTTTCCTCATCGAAATCAAGCGGATTCGATAGATTCAACGTCCATATTTTGCAATTCCAAAAAAAACGCTATCCGAAGATCCAAAGTTTATGCCAACAAGGGGCGGCGAAGAGGCGAAAGCCGTACGCACATTTTGTTCCTCTCGCCATCTCATTTTCAAGCGTGAATAACTCGTGATTTTTTTTCTCACTCTACGGAAACGCGATTTCGAAAAACCTCCTTTATTCGTAGCGTTTTTAAAAAATTCGGAGTTTTGAGAAAAAAAAAAGAAAAAAGAAAATAAAAATTGCCGATCGCACAACGCCGCCGCGAGATTACGGAGCTTGATTTTCCTACGACTTTTCTGGCGCACATGTAGCCTCCGCGTATCATATACGAAACGCTCGTTTTTATTTGCTTTCGAAATTCTCTCCGTGCTTTTTATCTTTGGACGAATTTTTTTCGTTTGTATCTCATTGCCTCGCGGAGGTTTATTTTTCAACCGCGTCCCATATCTCCGAAGGGCAAAACGTGTGCTGCTTCTTCTTTCGAAAGTGTGTAAGTCTCCGTACGATGGCGTTACACTTATACGCAGGCGAAGTGACACACGGACACATTGGCACAGAAACGCCACGCGCGTCATTTAATCGCTTATGTGATCGCGGTACGTGCGGAGGCGAGAGAATCTCTCCTCTTCCCCCCTTTCCACCCCTTTTTTTTCCCCTCTCTCTCTCTCTCTCTCTCGCTCTATACTCATCTTTCTTCATCCAAGTACACGTGTAAACGTACAAACACACGTTTTTACCTGTACCCTCGATTATTTTTCTCTCAGGCGTTACATATGGCGGCAAACAAGCGTTTAATTATGCAGGCCACCTTGAAATCGTCGACTGCGGGTAAAATCGCGATTACGCATCTCGGACGCGAGAGACAATAGGAGAACGTTTTCCAAGCTCTCTTTCTCTCTCTTTCCTCTCGTCGGTCCTGCTCTCTCGCTGATTGCTTCGTGTGCTTCAGCATTTTGCGTTGCCCCATCCGATGACTAAACCGGAAACGATGACTTTTCCAATCGAGGCATTGTTTTTTAAACATTTTTTTATTTCCTCTCTTTCTCTTTCATTTTCGTTTTATTCTTTTTCTCCTTGAAATGTTTCATCGAATTTTCATGTCCCACGAGAGTCTCGGCGAATCGAACATTCGTCGATTCCCGTGGTAGTATTTTACCTTGTATTTCTTCGTTTCTTTTTTGAATCTCATCGTGACGCCAGAATCAACAGCGCTGAATTTTTGTTTAAATATAACTATACGAGAGGTCTTAATCCACGACTGATGCTTGTTATTACATTGTCGTATACACGTGGTAATCATAAGGCCTTCGCCATTCTCGCCCGAGGAAATATATCCTCTCGTTAACGTTCGCTTCCTCTCCTCCCTTGTGACGCTTTTTTTCTCCTACTTTTTTTTCTTTCGTTTCAAAATGACGAAAAAAAAAAACGAATCAGGCTCCCTCTCGATCGCTCCTCCAGTCGCAAATTTTTACGAATAACTTTGATTACATATACGTACTCGTATACACGCAAATATACGTGTGAGTATATATTGTGTATAATGTACATTTACATTTCGAGAAAATAAAGTAAAAAATTTGAAAAAATCAACAACAACAACATATATAGACTGACAGTGATCCTGCTGCTGCTGGCTACTCCGTTACGTAACTCGAGGCGATCGTGTGCTGCACGATATGTATAATACAGTGTACACTCGATAACTTTCCGCGACTCCCCTCGTTGTGGAAGATCTGGATCCCCTCTCTCGCCCTGCCGGCGAGAGGCAGAGAGGGGGCGCGCGAGACGCAAGCGCAGAGGAGAATAGAAAGAGGACGGACGGATGCCGAACGTTTCCGTCTGTCCTTTTTTATACTCCTGCCTCCGCCCCTGAACCTCTCCTGACCCCTATTGGAGCACAGAAGGCACCTCAATAAAGCGGAGGCTCTGAAGCACCGACTGGGAAAAGTTAGAGAGGGACGACTGTAACGCGAGTCAACGCGAGCGAGATGAGGAGAGGAGGGAGCAAAGAGACGAGAGAAAAGAGAAGAAAAACGCACGTACACAGATATAGAAAAAGTTCGACAAAGCGTGGTTTTTTTTTTTTCGTTCATTTTTTTTCTTCGTTTTTTGCCCATTGTAATCCTTTCACTTTGCATCGCCGTCATCATCATCGCTGATGTCTCGTTCCCACGTGCCTATTTTTTTTTTTTTGTTCCTTCCTTCTTTTTCATTCTCTCAAAGTTTCCTCCTCCAGCCACCTGCTTTTCCTCGCTTCTACAAAACGTCCTTGTAGCTTCATCATTTTTGCCTCGGTTTTTATTCTTCCATTGTAAATTACCCGACAAAGCGGCGCTGCGCGTGTAAACGCTTTTGCGGAAAAGGCACCGAGCTAAACAAGTGGAATAACTTTGTATCTGTCGGTTGGTTATCTTGTCGTATCTTTGGTGAATATTCTTTGAGTTTTGAGTTCGAATGAAAAATTCGTATCATTTTTTAACGCGCGGAAGTCGCGAGGCGGACAAAAGTGGACGCAACATTTTCGCGTCTGCTTTTTCTGCTCCGAAATTTTTCGAATTTTCTCTCTTTGACTTTTTTTTCTTCCATCATTTCCGCCCGTTGTTTGCAACGAGAAAAAATCATCCGTTGCGTAATTCCCCCGATTAATTATCGAACAATTGACCGCCTTGACCCACTAATTAGAGTTTTCTACGATCTTGGGACAAGGACTGTACGACTGCTCTATGGGAATGGCGGAAAAATTGACGTTTTTTTTCCTACTCGCTTCTTACGAAAGACGGACGATATCGGAGTGGGAAAAACCATTTTTTTTCGCCCAGCACCGAGTCCGTAGCGCACAGGATGTGCTTAACGGTCGAACGATCGCGGCAAATTTTCAAGGACCCTCAAAAAATTCGCAAAAATGACGGTTTTCCGAGCGAAAATATTAATCGGTGGTAAGGAAGGTATTTTTTTCGAGCCTCGAGTGAATTTTCATCGTGTCTTTCCTTCCCTCTGTATTCACATTGCCCGAAATTCATGGATGACGAGATATCGATACGAGTCGTTGAGAAAAAATTCGCAATGGATGCCTCATCGTGCCTCTGTGTTCCGAGAGTCTGTACCGTACGTCCGCGCGAGAAAAACCGATCTCGAACTCGCGGCTGGACACTTGCGTAATCGAGAGTGATCTCAATTGTAGGTGGGGACTCGTCGCGTAAATGCAGATGATTTTCAACGAGAGAGACGGAGAGAGAAAGGTCCACAATCGCGTATCGAGCGAGGTTGCCTTATCGTGGTATGCTCTCTTTTGAAGTTGCATCGAAATTCAAAGTGGGAGAAGATACGGTACATGGAAGAAACTCCCCATGATGACGCTCCATCCTCTCTCTCTCTCTCTTTCTCTCTCTCTCACTCTTTTACCCCCTCTGACAAAGTCCCCATGCAACGCACATCGACTCGTTACTCCATTCTGCTATTCTTCCTCCATCTATTCTCTAAATACACCGCATATATACACAAATGTCCATCAGTGTGAATAAATCTCTACATTGCCCTACTCTCCGCGTGGTAGCCGCGGCATGCACACTCGTTTCATTTTCTCTCCTGGTTCGCGTCCGACAGACCTTGAGAGAAATATAGGGCGAACCACGCTGCGGAGAGAGAGAGAGAGGAGTGGACCGAATTTTTTTCTCAAAATATCATTTTTCTTTTCGAAAACGAAGAAAAAGGAAGAGGAACCATCAAAAATCGTGGAAACAAGCGGGTTTTTGTTGAATTTTGGAATTGTTTTTCATTGTTTTCGAAAATGTAATTAGGGCCGATTTATCGTCGCTGGAACGACGTCCACGTCTGCCTGACGATATGTGGATTGACAAAGTGGGATATTCGTTCAAAATTTTCCGTCGTTAACCTCGTTTTGTTTTTTCTTCGTTCCACCCTCCCCGCGGTCGAACGATTCCACCGCGAAACTTTGAACTTTCTTTCACACTGTTGCTCCACATGTACCATTCTCTCTTTTACGTTTGTCTATGCGCGTGTGGGTGAGCGCATTTAACGCACCCAGCACGCACAACGAAATTCGGTATTTGGGTCGTGTGCCTATAGTGCCACAACGAGCGAGAGTTAACCGCTCTCGTGGCGAACGAATACGTTAGAGCCAAGTATTATATTGGCCTGCTGCTGCTGCTGCTGCTGCTGCTGCGGGTTACATAGTCTCTTCGTTGCATGTAAAAAGAGGGAGAAATTGCGTGTGTCGAGTTGCGATGCACGGATCTGCAGCATACACACGCAGAACCGCACTCGAGGCGCTCATCGTTCTCATCTCAACGCGTTCGAGATGAAAAAAAATTAAATTAAACTTTCAGTATCAAGCAGGAAGGTCGTACGCGCTATCAAACGTGGGAAACTACGCTGAAAATGAGGCATTTTGAATAATTAGCCGTCGACGACATTGCCGACGATTATTTTATCCATACTACAAAAAAAACAGATCGTTAAAAATGATGGAAACAATCGAAGAGACGACGCGAAGAATCTGATGAATTTTTAATTCATCGTCAAACGCATCGAGCGAAATGTTTATTCGGCGATTTTCCGGTGGCTTTTTTCTCCTCTGTTTTTGACGAAACAGCGAGGAAAAGGTGCATCGAACGCGGGAAAATGAACGAAAGCGTTTGGCTGCATTTGCGAATAGTTTTAAAACAGCAAAGTGCACCAGAAGTCGGGGAGAAAGAGAGAGGGAGAGACAAGCCTCGCAATGGGACGAATAAATAAACTCGTGGACTCTGTTGCATGGAGTCTGGGGCGCATTTTATGACTATTTATGTATACATATATATGAATACAATGTACACACATATATATATATAAATAAAATATATACAAGCGATAGATGAAAGTGAAAGGGAAGGTAGAAAGGGCTGCTGTTAGCTTGATGCTGCTTGGCTGCACTCCTCGATTCTCGCTCTACCAGCCTCGTTTCTTTCCTTCGCCGCTGCATTACCTGGCCAGGGTTCGAACACCGCTTTTATCCCATAAACGCACGTACTGTACCATTGAGTGACACACATACAGCGAGACGAAAAATCATAGCGAGCACGTTCGGGAATCGCGGGCTTAAACCGGGCGATATATCTCGCTGCAGCCTCGCAGGAGCGTGGAAACGGGCAAAATATCAATTTACAGTCCCGCGATACACGAGAAGTCCGATCCGATCTTTGGCAGAAAATTAAGCAACTGCGAGAGACAAAAGTTTGACAAATCGGTGAATTCTCACTTCTCCATTGATTTCGGTTCGAACCCGAGCAATTCCAACGAAAAAAACCTTGCATTTTTGGAATATATTAATATTATTTATATGCAAAAAACAAACCACTAAAGAATCTGAATTATCCGTCAAGTTTCTCTCTCCGCTGCAGTCGCACGATTTTCGTAATTTGGGGGAAATGTGAGTACGCCTTTTCCTTAAACTCGCAAATTCAAAGGTTCGCAGGTAGCCTGTTTGTTTTTGTGTATATAAATGGCGAAAGGGTTGCGAGAGGGTTCGAAGTAAAATTTAATTGTCCCCTTTAAACGATGTGTACCCAAAGGCTTTAAGGGGTTTCGAATTGCCTGCAGATTTTCGAGTTTCACCTACGGTGCTTATGAATAATGCAAACTTACGGTGCAACAGGTAATTTACCTGAGTTGAGGGATCGCAGGCTTTTCGTGTGTCTGTGAATGTGTCTTTGGGTGTTTGTATGTGCGTTCAGCACAGTGCCAAACTGTTTAAATGTGTTTGAGAGAATAACGAAACCTTGAAGCGCAGCATTGGTTCAACGCGTGCCGGCCGCTGGACCCACCGAGCGAGAAAAACTCATCGTCGCGTGTCCATCACTCGAAATATGAACCGACGTAAATTTTGGCACGCGCGAGTTTCTCATTCCCCTCCTCCGTTTAATTCTCGAACGAGTGAAGAATTTTGAAGGATTCAAGCGCTTGTTTTATTTTCGCGCGCGATACGCGTCTGTGGAGGAACGTTCGAATTTTCGCGGTGAAAAAAACTGAGTAAAGAAAAAGTTAAAAAGTTGAAAAAGTTAAAAATTCCGACGATGAAACTTGGGAAAAAAATCGGGGGAAATCCGTTGAGTGCCCTATTGTGCCTTGGCATTTTATGTTGAAAGTCGTTATACTGCTCCTCCGCTAATATATCGATGATATTTGAATGGAGAGAATCGAGATAAGATGATTTCACAATTGATCGATCGAATGAGATAACGTTAGTAGGTTGGACTCTTAGCGCATCATTAAAATATTTAGATTCTTGTATTTAGCTTGACGTGCGTATGAAATATTATCATTTGTGTTTTGTTACTCCTTTTTTCATCGTTTTTCGCTGATACTAGGGATGGGTACTCGCGCTCAATGAGAAAATAGTAATTAATTGATAAAATTGGTATTATTGCATTTTCGGGCTGAAATATTGAGTTTTCGATGAAATACCGGTGTGTTTCGTAATCAGGGGGGAAAAATACATCGATAAAGAGCGTTACAAATCATTTTCAAACTCCAAAATTTTTCGCCATTTTTTGCCAGATTGAGTTGGTTCACTAAAAGGACTGCCATTTTTTTCTCCTTTGAGCTAGATACTCCAACTTGTGCTTATTCTCTTCGCAACTGTTGAGGCTTCAAAACGCCGTTTGGTTCATGTAGATATCTTGATTTCTCGATTTTTGGCAGATTTTTTAAGTTGGACCATCGATTTTCGCCAATTTTCCCATACATACCCCTTTGCGTTTTTTTTGCCGATTTTCAACATCGATTTTGAGGGTGAAGCAATCTAGCTATCGAAATTTCACTTACACCATTTTTTAAGTCTACTCGAGAGCGTCTCCAAACCCCCCCAAAAAATGTATATAGCACAAATAGAACCATAGATATGACCATTTGAAATTTCGACTTTTCGACGATTCTGGCAAAGTGGCGAAAAATGGGTCGAAAATGTTTTCTTCAAATTTTCAATTTCTCAAGAGCCTATCCGATGGGAAATTTCCCTCTGATTACGAAACACACCGACTTTTTCCCGAAAACTCAAAACTTCCCTAAGAAAACGCAAAAAACAAGTCAGTAATTTCGCGTAATTTTTTCAAAATGATTTTCACATCGTGAATCCGGTAATACTTGTTCTCGTTCGTATACTTGCAACGAAAATCACCGCAACCTGTTGAGCCTCCGCGTAATGAGAAAAGCGCGCTTTTTTTCAACGAAAGGAAACTCTCTCCCCCTTGTTTCACCGCTTGTGCATATCCGTGTTCCTTCTCCGTCCTTATATTAAAGTAGAGGAAATAAGAAATGCTCTACGCGGATTTCAGCTCCGCGGGTAAACCCGGAGTGTAAAAGTTACCCTCGGTGCAACAGCCGAAGGGCCGCATGCATATCTCTGCTCGCAAAGGCACAAACGAGCATCAAAGAGGGAGAGAATAAAATGGTAAAAGAGAGGAAGAAGCATTTCTCGAGCAATTAAGGTGCCTAAAGCTCATTCGCGTGTATTTCCCCACCTCACTCGTGCGTACAGACTCTCTAACGTCAGGAGGATTCACTGGAGCGTATCTCCGCTTCTGATTAGCTTCCTCTTTTCCCACATCACTCTCGACATACTCTCCCTCACCTCCTGTTACGTGCATATTTTATTTTTCGCTCCTTCTCACTCTCCTCCCTATCTTTCTCTCGGCTCTCTCTCTCTCCGCCTCTCTCTTTAATTCCCTTCATTTTTTATCATCCTGCTGGTGCTTTTCTTTTTCTCTCTCCGCTTCTTCAATGGATTCGCATTCCTTTGAAGATCTTTTCACACACGAACAAAATGTGGGAACATCGTGTGGGGATAAGAATAAAAATCGGATGGAGTCCAATAAAAATTGAGCGTGGAGGAGATGCAATCGAGTGGATCATCGTATAATTACGAGGTTCTCGATTTTTGCGCCAAATTCTTTCAAAGTTGTGAGATTATACAGGTGTTTTTCGACTCGATCTCGAAGCAAAGCTTTGCTCGATCTCTTTCTGTGTGTATGTGTGTGTGTGTTCAGTCTTCAATCGGATCACAGATAACACACCGCAGTTAAATGAAGCCGCGCTAATTAGACGTGACTCCTTTGCCTTAATTAATCACCATTCATCAGGCCTCCTGCGCGTCTTTCCCTCGTTCACACTTGGCGACAAACGTACCGAGGATCACGAACTGAAAGATCGATTTCCGTGACAAAAACGATTCCGTAATTAGTCGTACTCCTTCAGCACCGTGTCCGTGTGCACAGCAGCATCGAGATGAAAAGTCCTCGTGCAATGAGACTCGCGTCACGATCGTTACAGCGACGAATTTTTTTTTGCATTTAAAAAAAAAAATTCATGACAATAAAAAAATCGACAAATGCGAGAAATGAAGTTTCGTCTTTTCTTACACGTCTTCTCTTCTCTTTGCGCGAAAATTCATTTTCTCCGAGCCTCGTCGACGAGTGAAAAATCTTTCACGTATATAAATATTCACGTCCCCCATGCTCTTGAAAAATATCCCGGTCTCATCCGGTCTCGTTTCCTCTTAAAGTCAAGGACGCCCATTAAACGGAGGATGAGGAAAACGTTCGTTTTGGAGTAAAAAAAAAAGGGTCGAAATGAGATAAGAGGAAGTCGAGTGAAATCTCTCGAGCGATGTCAATTGTACGGTGATTCGACGACTTTTCGTATCTTTCGCTCCAAATTTATCTTTACTCAAAAACATCGTGGATAAACGGAGTAATTGAATTGAAAATGTTTTTCTCTCTCTCTATCTCTCGTATCTTCTCGTGTGATTGAGAAGTCGCTCTTGACACGTGACCAAACACACGTATATGCGTGGATATTCATGTTTCTATATACGAGTGCGTATATTATGGTGATATAATCCCGCTTACGTGTATTACGATAGCATAGTACACACGCGTAGCAATAACATTGGGCAAATCCCACGCGTTCAGAAATTCTTTTACGATTCGACGAGTCGTCGCAAAAATCACGTCTGTACACGTATATAGATCTCGATGTATTTTTATACGTTAGGGTGGTCGAGAACCAGTCTCTTTCGCTCTCAAAGCATCCATCTCGAAAATACAATTTCGTACGCGAAAAAAAAATCAAAGCTCCAGATTCCACGTGGACGAACATGGGAAGCACGTCCAGTTACGAGATATTTTCCTATTTTTCCGATTGAACATTTTCTTCCATCGATTTATCACGCAGATCGTTAGGATCTCTCCAAAATTCTTCCCACAGTGAAGCTTCCGAGAGTTTGGTGCCAAATTTGTCGACAAATATTTCTTTTTGTATTTTAAAATATTGAAAAATCTTTTATCTCACTAAAAGTAGCGAAGCTTCGATGAGAAAAAATACGAAAATATCGCGGCGGACGTCGTTCCCATGTGGATCAAAAGTAAAAGATTAACCCCCTCTCGGGGATGAAGAAACCATTGAGGCTTCCTCTTTGAACCACCCCAACGCTCATGTATATCACATGTTCCAAGGAGCACTTAGTCACCCGCGAGTGTGTTTTTGTAGTAAAAGTTTATCGCGAGATAAATCGTTCATACAAAGATGATTCGCACTTTTCTCCCTCCATTAATTTATATCTCCCTCACTCTTCGTCATTCGATGTTTTTTTCTCTCGCCACCTTCGATCGTTTTTATTCCACGATTTTTCTTCCCTGCTCGCCCATAAATATCCGTATATATATATATATATATATTTATAGACGTTCCACGTGGATTCTGAATCCTCCAGCACTCATCATCGAAGCTTCATCTCTCTCTCTCTCTCTCTCTCTCAGTTGCTCCATTCTAGAACGATGATAATAAACGAAAAGTCGAGATTGAATGGTAAACGGTGACGGAATGATTCTTCTCGCGGTAGAGGTGGGGATTTGAGAGAGGGGGGTGGGGGGAGGCGCCTTTCGACGAGAGCTCGCGCGCGAGCACGACCTTGACGAGAGATCACTTTTCCTTTACGATCGGCGGGAGTTCCACGCGCGCCGCGAGATCTCGCGGACTCTCTCACCGATATACCGATAATCACAGATGCGCAGACACACACACACACACGCGGGCGCGTTATCACACACGTGTACCATATTTTACACCTTTGGTCTCGGCGACTGTCACCGCGACTCCTCCGATCGACGAATCATCATTTTCCTCCTTTTTCGCAATTGATTTCTCATCGATTTCGAGAACAATGTACGCGATATCGACCGATATCGTCATCATCGACGATCTCTAATTATCATCCATTAGAAAATTCGATTGTGTAAAAAGATCGACGAAACGAACTTTCACTCTGCAGGCAGGACGATAAAATGTCGGCTATTCTTTTTTTAACAGCCGATACGACAATTAACGATCGTCGGACTTTGACTTTAATAGGTTTTTCGATTTTTCCATTCGTTCTTTAGACCGTCATCGCGAGTCGACCTCGCCCCGAAAACGCGTACGTGTATATCTTTCGATTGATTTTAATCTCTCGTCAAATCGATCTTTTCATTGTTTCTTTCCCGATATGTGTGACCCCTTTTTCACATTCGACTAGCGAGTAGTGTCGAGGCCAACGTCATCATCAGTTACAGCGGTTATGAACATCGTGGCATCGGTAGCCATTGTACATACCTCGGGCAAAAGTGTGACACGCACACTCGTGTCGTTTGAGAACAATTTCTTGACAATATGGAAAAAGACAGAGAGAGAGACAAACACGTGAGATTCGTGATAAACGTCATTCGTAAATCACTCACCGTGTCGCCGAGATTACAGGGTCGTCGACACTTGTAAATTAAAACGAGTGTGCGAGACTCTCGCATTCCTTTATCGCTTTTCCCCTCATCCACCCCCGCTATTATTCCCATCCCTTTTAAACCCTCCGCGATTTTTCAATCATTCGTCTCCTTTTAAATTTTGCGTGTACGGTATACATGCATCTAACGCTCGCATCGCTCAAATTTGTCAAAGAAATATCGTAATAACGTGAATATCGTTAAACGATCAAGTATAATAAAAATCGGTAAAATGTGATTACATTTTCGATTAGGGGAACAGGATCGGAAATATAAGTGATTTAAAATCTTGGATGACAGCTGGCAGCCCATATTCCTGTATAATATCCGTGGCAGGTCTCTGACGTCAGGTCATAAAAAAATTTTTTTTTTTAATTACTTGGCGTCGAGACGCTGCCGCGTCTCTTGATAAAAGCGATTGATTCGATCGAGTGAATTATCGAGAGATTACGAACCTTGCTTTTTATTGTTCTCCACGCTGTCGAAGACGTTCCTTTTTTTCGTACGCACTTGTGCTTCGGAACAATGATATATTCACGTATATATATACATCTATGAATATGAATATATGTACATATACATATGTATATTATGTATATATCGATCCTTTCCGCACGATCGAAGCGTGTATCGTAACTCGTGCGTTCATTAGGATTCTCTCGAGGAATCCCGAAGCATCGCAACGGCACTGTTTATATCTCGCCAAGATGACGAGGAGGACGAGGAAATTGACGATAACGGAAGGAAGAACTGTGCTTGGCTGCGTTTACGATAACAGACGATAGCTCGCCGCGGGCCAACGCGATTACACGTGACGTACATTGAAACAACACTTGTTTTCTTCGCCCCCTCGTGCACCTCGTCTTTGCCGCTCTTTCCTCTCGCGCACTTTTCCTCTCTGAGCGGCTGCTGCGAACGTTTCTTCTTTTCCCTTTTCCTTTTGCCGCGCGCGAGTGGGGGTGGTCCGTTTCACACGAAAGGCACTATGGGAAAATTCCAGTGGAATCAGAGCCCGTAACGTCGACACGTGCTCCCACCGAAGATGCAGCGACACGTCGAGATCTCGATCGGATGCTGCGTCGACTTTTTTCTTGCTTTTTCTTCCTCCAACACTCTTCCGATCGATCGATCGATCGGACGGATGTCATTCGCGGAAAAATCCTCACGCCTTTCTCGATATATTTATATCCGAGTTTGAGAACGACGTTGACGGCCTGGGGAAGGTGGGGACTGACAATTATCGCACTGCCGATATATTTCCATGCGCGAAAGTGCGCTGTCTGCCAAAGTGAGGTGAGACGCACCGGTCTGGGCTCGCCAGGGTCAGCCGGCTGGCAATCTCGCTCCTTTTCCTGTACGGGCTTTTTCGTATGTCACTCCGTCGTCGTCGTCGTCGGCGTCGTCGTCGTGGTGGAAAAAGCACCAACGTCAGTCGCTCCAAAGTGTATTTACACACATATCCGTGATTTTATGTATTCACTTTGTACATACATCTATATACCCATTTGTATAAATGTAAAAGTCCGTATTCGCAAATTGTAAAACGGCCAGCACTTTTACCACGTCGTATACGCGGCACACACTCTACGATATTACACTCAAGGACTCTCCGGAGCCGCGAGTCTCTCCTATATTCCTTTCTCTTTATCCTTTCGCGCGAGCCTTTTTTTCTTCTCCGCCTGTTTTTTTTATCCGGCTAACCTTTTTAAGCGGACTTTTAATTCATCGACATCTCGCAGCCACCGACTCCGCGTGTCTTTTTGCGCTATGTATTAAATTACACATTCACACACACACACACACACACACACACAAACACACTCGTGTATCACAGATGTATGTACTAGGATATAGTTCACTAGCCGCAACGTGGAGGCGAGAATATCATCTCCAAGGATTTCTGTGTCGTTATTGATATTTAAGATTTTTTTTTTCTCTCCTCTCCGCGATTCTCCGTCCTCCTCGTTTCGTCGCTTTTACTTTTCCTCGCCTTTTCGATCTTTCAATCGCCCGCCACGGAGAGAAAATATCGCGGAACGAGTTGGCGAGAGTTTTCACGCGCGCGCGTCGCGAGTTCGCCGTTTCAGGATGAAAAACACCGCGAGATGCTGCATCCAAAGGCCAAATAACGTCTCTGTGATCCGTCTCCTCTCTTTCTTCTTCTTCTTCTCATCCGCTTGTCTCCTCCTACGACTGATCACCCAGGGACACTCTCGCCCGACGACGTTTTCCCGCTCCTGCGAGCTTCCGCGTCAATCCGCGGAGCGAATGCCGCGAGATGAGTGGGATGCTGCGGCGAAACGGATCGCCGGTCGGTGAGCGGAGGACTCGCGGTTGGAAAACCGAAGGGAAATCTTTCTTCGATTTTCCTCTTTGATTTTGATTTTTTTTTCCCTCCCAGCTGGAAAACCTCTCGCGAATCCGGTTGGACGAGGGAAAAGGAGCCTTCTTCCGACGTGTACTTTTGCCTCTTTATTTATCAATCCAGGAAACGCTCGCGTCGAACTCTCGGGTTTCGCTGCGTAATTCCGCTGCGCTGCCGTTGCGGAGGGCGCCCGCGTGCGCGTATCACTCTCGCGGAACAGCGGGACGTTTTATCGCATCGCCGAGCGAACGAACGTGACGCGCACGTGGATCCTCAGGCTGGACATTTCGCTCTTCTTTCCTTTATTTTTGATATTTTTTGCAACGACGACGAAACAAAACGAGAAAGCACTACGGAAAGAGCGAGGAAATTCGCAACACTCGACGCGTCGCCGGACGTCTTTTTACGAAATATCGACACTTTCTTCTTATCTTCGTCCACGAACTTTTCGGTGAAATCAAAAAATGATAAAAAAAAGAAACACACGAAAACGCGAGCGAAATTTTCACTCCGGCTGTCACTTTCCTCCGAATTATCGTCGATCTCGTCGATGATTATTCCGTAATTATTATTTTTCGAATCCTCAAACACTCGAGATCCTCACTGTCACAGGGCAAAAACCGAAGCAAGTACGGAAGTTTCGTCCTCGCGAACGATGTTGGATTTTCGAAAAAATTGGAAAAAAAACAAAAATCAAGAGGAAAGAACGAACGAATCGAAGGTAAAATTTGTCGAGCGAATGGCGCGGTGGGTGTATTTGCTTTTTTTTTTTGATTTTTCGATGGAAAAGCCGCGCGCGCGCGAGTGTGCGTATGTATTTGTCACGAGTCTTCGCGAGGAGGTAGATGTGAGGAATAAAACTACGCGACGAGCACGTTTGAAAAGACCACGAGGGTCTCGAGGAGCGTGAGCGCGCGCAACTTCACTTTCGCCAAGAGTCCGTGTGTCGGGCTCTCTCGCGCGCGCTCTCCTTCTCCGATTCTCCCTTCTCGCTGGTTTCTCTCGTTTTTTTTCTTCCTCCTATTTTTTTCTTATTTATTTATTCGCTTCTCTCCTCCTCTCTCGCTCTTTTCCTTCCTCCTCTCTTCTCTTTTCCTCCTTCGTGTATTCAGCGATATTTCCCTCTTTCTTTTCGTATTTATCCCTTCCTTTCTTCGCTCTTCTAAGCGCACTCGCGCGCACACGCACACACGGAAAACGCGCGCGCGCTCGAGCACTCGACTCTCGTTTCGATCGTGCGCTCGTGTGAGTTTCCTTCGCCCTCTATCGCTTTCTATATCTATCTTTCTCTCTCTCTCTCTCTCTCTGTTCTTTTTTCTCTTTCTCCTTTTCCTTTCTCACTTTGTCATATTTATCCTCTCTCTTTCTACACGATTTTGTAATCCCTTTTACGAAACTCGCGGGCGCGCTCGCGGTTTAGCGGGCGCGCGCAGCTCTCTTGACGCTCACGGCACCGTCCCTCTCTCTCTCTCACCTTTTCTCTCTCACTCGCTCTTTCTCCTCGACTCGCGAGTACAAACGGAGTAAAAGTCGTCGCAACACTCGCGGCTAAACCCGACGACGACTACGACGGCGTGGCGGACGGTGAGAGACCGACTGGCGAACGAGAGGAGCTCCCATTACCCCGGCGAGGCTGTGGCCGCTTGACACTAATACACGAGAGAGCCCGGCAGTCGCGCACCAACGAAACTCTCTTCCCACTCTTCCGGGCGACGAGAGAGCCTCGCTCTTTGAGCCTCGAGACCTTCCGACTTCCGGAACTCGCTCTTCTTCGTCGTCGTCGTCGTCGTCCTCTTCCTTCTCGGCTCCTCATCCGCGCGCTCCTTCGTCTTATTTTCTTTCCTCCACCGTTCATGCAGCCCGCTGCTCCCTCGATCGTTTTGGACCCCAACAGGTTTGATTTCCCGGCTCTCTCGTCAGCGTCGTTTCATCCCCGATCCCCAGTCTCGCGTGAGGAAAAAATGTGCGAATCTTCGATTACATGGACGGTTTAGAATCAAAAGTTTCCAAAACGCTCTTCAGCGTCCCTCGTCGCTCTTCCCTTCTCTCGAATTTTCATCTCGCGAGATGAAGCCGCCCAACGAAATTCACGTCGTATCCCTCGTTTCCTTTCACGTCCGTCCGAGTGTTTCGTATCTGATTATGCCCCTCTGTCACTTTTTCTCTCCTATATCGCTATTCGTTTCGTTCGTGGCGCGAGCGGAGAGCAGAGCTGCTCTCTCGAAAGAGAGACGTCGGGAGTTGAGCGAGGTTCGGGTTACGCAATATCGCACAAACGCGTGTAGCCTCAGCAGCTCCCTCCCTCGATGTTTTTCGATGTCCGTTCTCCCAGCCGCGAATATTCCACGCTATTTCTTCTCGTCTTTTCTCCGTTTACCCCTCGAACCTCTCGCTTTTCTTCCCACTTCCGCTCTCTCTCTCGTGGCTCCTCCAGCGCGACTTTTCCCGACGAAAAAGACCGCCGACGAGGAGGAAAAAAAATCGTATTACTTCGCCGAAATACTCCAATCTTTCTGCTCTCTCACTTTTTTACGATTCTTCCTTACACTTTCTCCCTTGCCGCTGTATGGTGATACGATACTTCAAGGACAACCACAATGATCGAGCAACAACCAGAATCAATGCATATATACGCGTAAAAATATTTCCATCTACATTATTTGCGTGTGTTTCTCCGTGGGTGGCTGGTATTTCGTCCGTGTGTGCTCGTAGAGTTCGCCAACCAATCTCGCGTTGGTTTCTTTCGCATTTCCTCTTCCTCCTCGATCGTCGAATTCGATCGCGATTCCAAAGAATCTCCTCAAAATCGACTCATTTATCTTAATTCGTTAAGTTTACTCCAAAACGAAAAAATTATTCCGATCTTCTTTGCTCATTAATGCATTCGATACATGTATTTTTCATCAATTCGCAAAATCTCGTACTTTCTCGTTTTATCGTCGATGAAAAAATCGCCAGATTTTTTTGGAGTATTTTTTTTTTCTCTCAAACATTCGTTTCCTCGATTTTCCAGGCTTGGTTTTTCCGCTTTTCCTCCTCGCCCCGAGCTTTTTTGAATCCACGTGTACGGTGTTTTTAAAACGCACTCGCGGTCTCGCGGATAAAGCCGTCTCGCGCGTCGAGCTGCTCGCGCCTCGCGCTCTCGTTCGCTCGTTCGTTTCGTCGCGCGCGCGCGAGGTTTCAACTTTTACTTTCAGATCTTACACAACGCGCTTACGAGGCTCGCCCGCTACCAACGGCAAGCACACGGAGCGCCGATATTACAGCTCTGAAACGCTTACCAGGCCACCGTGAAATACTCACACACACACACACACACACAAAACGTATGAAGATTCATAAAACTTTTAAATACACAAATAAACGTACACACACAAAAAAAAATATAAATACACATCTACATTTAATTATTATCCGAACAAAGTGTACGAGAAGGCGACTGGACGACTCAGTCTTGATACCAAAAACGTGTAATACACGTTTTTATCCATAATTTTGAAAACAAAAATGCCCTCGATGATCTTTCGATCGTAACTCATCGATTTTTAAAAAGCAATCGATTATTTCTTCTCTCGTACTGCCAAAGTTTCCATTCACTTTTCTTTTTCTCTCGGTCTTGATACCAAAAATGAGTAATACACGTTTTTATCCATAATTTTGAAAAAAAAAATGACCTCGATGATCTTTCGATCGTAACTCATCGATTTTTAAAAAGCAATCGATTATTTCTTCTCTCGTATCGCCAAAGTTTTCATTCACTTTTCTTTTTCTCTCGGTCTTGATACCAAAAATGAGTAATACACGTTTTTATCCATAATTTTGAAAAAAAAAATGACCTCGATGATCTTTCGATCGTAACTCATCGATTTTTAAAAAGCAATCGTTTATTTCTTCACTGATATTGCCAAAGATTCATTCACTTTTCTTTTTCTCTCGATTTTTTTTGACGATTGCAACACGACGAGGTTTTCCCGAACGGAGAACTATTGCCTTTCCGTCGCGAATCACAATCGTACGAATGGTATTTCACTTTACTTTCTACTCTTGTGTGTACACATCTCTCTCTCTCTCTCTCTCTCTCTCTCTTGCTCTTTTTATCTTTTCGTTTCGATATCGTTCCCCGTGCAGTAAAGTTTATATTACACGTGTACGAGTTTCTTGAGCATAAAGAATCGTACGGATGAGAAGCAGATTACACGTATAGGAGGTCGTATTCACGTGTGGGATCGCTGGTGTGCGCGAAATTGCCGCATTAGAATCGCCCACGATATATACGTGCGCGTATTCAGAGACAGCGCACGATATTATTGAAACTCCTCGCACGAGACTAGACTTGTTTATTTTCGATATTTTCTCCTCCCTCTCTCTCTCTCTCTCTCTGTCTTTCATCTTGGCCAGCTGATCCGCACAACTGCACACGTGGAGACCATGGATATCTCGTGACCAAAAGTTCCTCAAAATCCCCAAAATTCCATCATTTTTTCTGCACAAATTTCATTCTTCAATATTTTCAATATCATCGAAAAAAACGCATACGTTTGATCGATTTTATCGATCCGATTTCATTTATTGCTCCAGTCGTGTGGATCGTGACTTATTAGCATGGAATATCATGGATTTCACGCGTCTTTTTTTATTGTTGCAGAGTTGTATTTTTTTTTTTTTTCGTTTGAAAAATGTATCGCAGGTGAAAATATCGGAGATGAGAGAGGAGAGGTTTCATCTCGATGCTTCTCGATGGCGGATATATATGTCTTCGGGATATGAAAGACTTCCGGTTTTCGCGGTTCGCCACGTCTTTTATACTCGCTGTTGCCTTCCTGCGTAACTTTTCAGCCTTTTCACCTTCGTAAAAAACTCGAAGCTCTCTTCTATGCTTTGGCTTGTTCTCGCTCTTTCTGTTTTACTCCAAGCATGACGTATCGTCCGCGTGCGTTTGTGTGCAGGCCAAGTCGCAGTCCAAATCGGAGCAAAACGAGTGCAACGAGGAAGAGAAGGAAGGAAAAAAAAACGAGGGAATTCAACGAGCAACAAAGAGAGACACAGCTTTTGACATCGTTACGATAATGCTCGGAGGTAGAAGGTAACACCAGCAGCAAAAGCCTATCTCGAGCATGTACGAGACTGTGTTGGTACACGTGGAAGAGTCGAGTTAGTTTCGTCGCGTACTCGAGGGACTGTGACACGAGCTCGTAAAAAAATAAAATGAAAAATGACAGCGGAGAATGACACACACAGTGTTTTCGATAAAAGCAGACATTTCTCGTCCCACCTGTGGGAGTCGACGATTCTTACGTTCCTCATTCAGATTTTTCGAAATTTCCGTCTATAGTTGTGTTTTCCACGCGCGAATTAAATTTAATCAAAATTTTTGCTTGGGAGATTGAGAAAATTGGAAAAGTGAAAAAGAAAAATGTTGATTTCCTCACTTTCTTTGTGCAATTTGAGTTTTTTTGTCAAATTTGCATAAACTCCGAGGTTCGTATCATCGTATGAAGGAAATTGAATTGAAATTGGAATTTAAATTGAAAATGGTGACAGTGTCTATCGCGGTCGAAGGGTCAGCGGTGAAGGGGGATTTGTGTGCGAAGGTAGAAGACGGAAGGAAAAACTAAAATATGAGGAACGGTGTAGAAGGAAACGGAGAAAAAGCCGAGGCGACGCAAAGAGGAGAGACGAAGAGAGGATGAGGAGGAAAGATCAAATAACCAGGTGTCTCGGTGATCTTCTGTACTCTTCCGTTTTAGTCGCTATTGGAGGGGAAAACGAACCCTTTTGGGGCATCAAAGGTAGGCGTCGCGATGCCCTGGATCTAGGTACTCGTCGATCTATGACCGTTCGTTAAATACATCTAGAAATACATGCAAAATTCGACGTTTTTTCTCAACAATTTTCATCATAAAAATAGCTGCAAGTCGAGGATTTTTTTGTCGAGAATCGTCAAATAAAAATATTTACGATATTTTGAAAATGCATGTACGAAGTATATCAATTAGCCCCAAGTGTGTCACTTTGAACTACCACCACGTGCAACGTCTCCCATCCCCTCCGCGTTGTTCTTTCATCGTCATTACCCCACTTGTACTCCGTATACTTTTCTCTCTCTCCTCTCTCTTTCTCTATCGTTTGAACACACTTTCAATGCTCTTATAACCCCTTCCATTCCTTCATCGTCACCCTTCCTCCGACATTTTGACATATGCTCTTTCCTGTAGTGGTGTAAGCACTCGTGACATCGTCACTGTTGTGCTGGACCTCCCACCTTTTGGCCACCTCGAGAACTCGCGACTCTGCTCCCTTTCCCCACAGTGCTCCGACGGAGAAAATCTCACTATTTGCTGTTCGTCTCAAACTTTTTTTTTCTCTCTTTTTTTATCAATAATAATAGCCCCTTTGCTCAATCGCCACTGGAATGTCCGAGAAAGAGACAGAGAGAGGGGAGGGAAGCTGGATAAGGGATGAAGAAAATTTCTCGTACGATTATCCAAATTAATGATTTGTTTTTATTAATAAACAAAGCAAATTTATACATGACAAAAAATATTCATTCGTATCGCGCGTCAGACACGAGATTATCGGCGAGAAAATAGCCCACGTGGTATGATCGAGTGACACACGTCATTCGCGAGAAATTATAGACGAGAAAATGATATTCTCCACGCACTTTGGACGACGAAGGCCGAGTTGACGGAGGGAGAAAAAAAATACAACGATAGAGAAAGATAGCTAGGTTTTTTTTTATAATGATTCTCATTTTCCTTCTTCCGCTTTATTTTCAACAAATTTTCATCGCAGTTTATTAACAAATGAATAAACAACGATCGAACGACCCTACTGATTTATCTCGTGCTCAAGGCTGTCGCAAAATGACGTGTTTCGCATCCAAAATTTCATCATATTCTCATCGATGACAATCATCATTTTTTCATTAATCGATAAATTCTTCAGAGTCAATTTTTCAAATTTTTCAATTTTTCAAACCACATTTTTCCACGTTGTTCCTCAACAAATAATTAATGGTCGTTTTTGAAAGAATTCCTCTAAATGGACATTGACAAAGGAATTTTTCGACAATTGAGAGAAAAACTGCAATAACACCGCAGGGTTTTTTTCCATTTTTTTTTTTTCATCAACTGCATGCATTTTCAACGATAATTATTGCGCAAGTATCGCGAAATAATAAATCCTCGTTACGAGAAATATGATGATACCTGTTTATTCACTGCTGCTTAATATTCCTGAATCACATTTGCTATTATTATTATCTTCATTCTGCAGATATTTCCGCTCTCTCTCTCCTTCTTTTACACTATTTCTCTCTCTCTCTTTCTCTTTCTCTTCCTCTCTCGCCTTGTTCATTCTTGTGGCTGAGCTGCTATGTGCGGTCATGACTACACACACACACACACACAACTATCTCTATTTCGCTCTCTTTTGCTATTCGGAGTATTTTGTTCCACTCTCCACTCTCCATAGCGGGGCCAGTCAGCATTCTATTTTTATAGTATTTCCCTCAGCTCGATCGCGATCATGGCATATATACACATACATACATATATATATAAACGTGTACATGTACATATATACTATATTGTACACAATGCTCCATCCTTCTTCCTCTCTCATTCGCGTTGTGTCTCGTGGCTGATCTCAGCCGGCACGCACTACTCGCATATACAGTCCGATCTCAACCAGTTGACTATTCCCGCGGGCCGTTCAGCAGGCATCGCCGAGACTGTGGCTCAAAGAGAGAGAGAGAGAGAGAGAGAGAGAGAGACAGAGAAAAAGCGAGAAAAGGCACGGTAAGAAAGAGCGAAAAAGAAAATGGAGAAATGCTCGCTTCAGGGACCTCGAAGTGACGTCCGTGTTTCACGGAACGTTACTCCTTCGTCCAGGGCGCTTTTGCTATTTTAACTCTCACAGCTGACTCGCCCACTCATTTTCGTCAAAAAATTTCAGCATTTTCTGAAAATCGCATTTCTATACATATATCTACGTGTACTTTCACCAGCCAATCGATTACAATCGTTTTGCGCTTTCAAGTGGCCACACGAAGACGAAAAAGAAGGGCGAGTGCGATCAAATTTAATTAGCGTAATTGGAACGGAAGACTCGGAACTGCATGGCGTGCGTTGCGATTGAAAAAAAGGAAGCAAAAAACGCGTTACGAACGGAAGCGAGAACCATTATTTTGCATTTGTGCGAGGTCGCGAATTGAAGCTCGTGAATCCGGTCAGCTGATTCCCACGCGACTCTGTATACGGCGAAATTAAAGAGAGGAAGGGGATATGCGTGCTCCCAAATATTTGCTTTTACAGCGCGAATCGCAAAGTGTGCGTGTGCTCGCCCGCTCCTTCCATTCCGCTATCACAGCGTTCCCTCGACAAACAGCAGCGGGACTTCATTAATTAGCTTGGATTAATTGGCGAAAATAATTCCCCCGATTCTTCGATTCTTTTCCTCTCCTTCTTCCTCCCCGTTCTTCCCTCTGGCACTCTTTGCACTCGATACAGGAATTATCGAACTATTCGCGAAATTTCCTATGCCCTTTACGAGCTTACGCTAAAAAAAACTCGAAAAATCCGTATGCAGATTTTTTAATACCGAAAAATCAATTTTATACCGATTTCTTCATACACTCTCGCCATACCTGTTGAATATTTATTTTCAATGACAACAGAGACGTTATTAGAGTTCCGTTGAAGGTGTTGAAGAAAGCCGAAAAAAAATTGAGGCAGTATTTCGACAATGGATTCGAAATTTTTCAGAATTCTTCCTCGAATCGTTTCTCCATAATTCTAAAGTTGCTGAATCATCCTCTTACGATACCATACACTCGTTGTACTTTTATCGACGATTGGCAAATAATTTCGTACGATTTTCACCCATTTTTACGTGTCACAGGTGGCGGTTGCTTAAATACCCAAAAAAAAGAGCAAACCAGCTTTCGCGTCAGAGTATACGTCATGCCAAATTTTTTTATTTCTCTCTAGGTTCAAAGGCAGCGTGAAATAAAATTACGATAAAATTGTTATTATCAATGCACAAAACCATGAATTCTTGAGAGCTCTTTACCTCAATTTCATCCGCAATTGCGTCAAATTTGTGTGATTTTTGAAAATTCAACAATACCCGTCATTTCCCGGCAACGTTTGAATTGTTTTATGTTTATTTTTGGTTTCTTCTTCCCCCCCCCCCCACAACAAATGTGTGCAATTTCAATTCCAAAGAATCGCGAATACTTTGTATTCCGTATACGAAAACACAACGTTCTCGTAATTCCTTGGCATATTGCGAAAGGTTTACTCGTCTTTTCTTCCTTTAATCATCTTTCTCCCGGCAACCACCGGGAATCCTGGTGCTCACCGCGTTCACCACGTCCGTTCTCTCCCTCCCTCGCGTCCTTTTTTTTCCCTCGTTTCATCAGGCACACATCGATCCCCCAGTTCCATATGGAACTCGAATTTATTCTCCTCGAGAGGTCTTTGCGCCTTTTCATCACCGAGAGTGCGACGTAAACTTCTCGTGTGTGCTTCGATCGGCGTAAAGTCTCCAACGTCGCGCACGGCAGGTGAATGAGGGGAGGCAGCCTCTGCTTTTATTGCGAATCCGGTTTGCAACGAGCTCAAACGCTCAGAGAACTCTCTCACACCGGTGAGGAATAAAGAAAACGAGGAGCAGAGCGCGGTGTAATAAGAATGAAAGAAAAGAGAGAGGGAGGATGAGAGAAAAGGTACAGGAAAACTCGAGCATAAAAGCCCTTAAGGAGTTTTTAAGTGACCACACAATACTCGTACTCTCATATACGGACGCAAAACCCACGATTTGGCATGAATTTTAGCTCAGCAATTTTTCTCACCTCCCTTTATCTCCAACATTGTCGCAAAAAATGCTGATAATTATATTTTTTCAACGAATTATTTTCAAATAATTCGTAACAAAAACGATTTGTCCTCGCTGTGCGTCTCTTCCATTTCCCAGGTCTGTTGGTTCGATTTGAACGATGGTGGGGAACTTTGTTCTTTTTTTTTTTTCTTCATCGTCTCCCAATGTCCATTCTCCCACATTTACGGATGAAACATCCGGTGGAAAGTTGAATCGCGAGGCGAAATCGTCGTTTGCGTGGCGATACGAGTGAAACGAAAGGGCCGAAGGTTTCGAGAAAAGAGAATGTATGTAGAAATGACGGATAATACCGAAGGAAAAATTCTCGACGATGTGGTACAAAAAGCTTTTCCCTCCCTTCCATTTCTGTAAACGTCTGTCTCTCGCGCGCTTCCTCTCTATTTCACTCTTGATGAAGGTGTACTTCTTACTCACATGTCTATATATATAAAAACACACACAGACAAACACACATATATATATACATATATATTATATGCTGACCACTCTCAAGGTTGCATTGCTACTTTGCTCGCTGCTCGTTAATGCAACGAGAAGTGCTACATGTATTTACCGAGAACGCGCCTAGTCTGCTAATGTACGAGCGCTATGTACGACTCATACGTGTATGAAGAAAAAAAAAAAATTGAAAAAAAAAAATCGTGCTTTGCGTGCACGCTTATTAGATACGCTCACGGTCGTCACGGGATCTCTTTCCCTGTTTCTCGATCATATTTTATTCGAGATGGAATTCTTCGAGACAAACGTCAATATTAAGCGCGGAGCATAAATAAATCCCGCGAGCATAAATCGCTTTGATTTTCTTCACACATTCAACCATTTTTTTGTCCTCAATTGCTCGCAATTTCATCTCGATAATTATCGGCAAGATTAATACGGCATTCCAGAGTCATCTATAACTCTGGCACTGAAAAAAGATTGCTGTACATTTTTTTTTATAAATATAAAAATACAAATATTTTATTTCATAAATATTTTATATAATACATTTTTTTTTTTGGTTTTGGATCGTTGTATTTTCGATCCCTTCGAATCGAAAATATATCGCAAACGTCCAACTGCCTTCGTCATCCACGAGATAAACAAATATTTATGTAATTCGTTCGAGGCTGTATGTTGCTTGTCGCCTGAGACTATCGAGCGTTTCTACTGTATTATCCTCTCTCTTTCTTCAACAATTGCATACTGTACGTGAAAGAAAAAAAAATCATATCAGTGTTGTAACGTTAACGTTCACTTCATGCTCGCCATACGTGCATACAACCTCACGTGATTACCAACACACTCGAGCGTAGCACGTAGCATCAAACGATGAGAATGAAACGGAAAGAGAGGGCTCTCATACGAGCGAGAGGGAAATATTCCGCGTCTGCAATTGTTATGTCATATTTTTATACGTATATGTATACAAGTACATAAATATATATATATATACAGAGGCTGGTTCATTCGATAAACTCGGCTTGTCTCGATCGCGATTTCAAGGTTCGCGCGAGCATTGTTGTTCGCTCGTCGCGGTGTTCTAAAACCCCCTGTCGTTGTCGTTACCATTCTAAATTGGAGTAAAAACCACTACAGCGTTACATTCGTCGAGGCACTCGCTCTGACGTCATTAAAACAGCAAAGAGACCCATTATTTTGCCGAAAGAAAAGGAAGCTTTCCTTCAAAGGACTCGTACTTTGTTGCAAATTGGAGTAAAAAATTGCAACGCTCGTTTTTTTTTCGAAAAATCTCAATAATTTCGTGACAGATCGAGACAAGTTCCGTAGCAAAAAGAGAGAGTACTTTTTTTTGCTCTTTGACGTTGCAATTCGTCGGGCGGTTGGAGGAGAGTCTGTAGTCGACGCACGTGAGAGGAGAGTGAGAAGAATAAGGGCGGAGGAGATGAAAAAAATGGTACTGAGGCTGGATATCGAGTGGCTGTTTCTGAAAGAGCATAGAGAGGAGGAGGATGGGGGGGAGAACGCTCTGAATGAGAAGAGGAAGAGGGAACAGGAGAAAAGAAGGGGTGAGAAAAGAGGAAGTGCACGCACAAGCCTCTCGCGGATGCTTTAGAAACGCGAAAGTGTGGAGAACGATGTATATATGTTGACACGTGTGTTGTATACAATGTACCAACACATATGTAGCTTATTGTATAATAGCACATGTGAAATGAGAAATATACACCG
Source organism: Heteropelma amictum (assembly GCA_959613375.1). Taxonomy (NCBI): domain Eukaryota; kingdom Metazoa; phylum Arthropoda; class Insecta; order Hymenoptera; family Ichneumonidae; genus Heteropelma; species Heteropelma amictum. The sequence goes on from OY390727.1 coordinate 13,458,924, forward strand.
CGAAGATCGCGGAGAAAGAGCACGCAGAGCGAAATGCGTCCATTGCGTTTAAAGAGAGAGGGGAGGAGAGAGAAAGAGAGGAAAGGCTCGTTTTTTCACCAACGTACATCACTCTCGCGTGTGATTCTTTCGAAAAGGGCAGAGAGAAAGAGAGAGTTTTGTGTTAGTCGTGCTGCAAATGCTCCTACGATACATACGGGCGCTGTACGTGTCGAAAGAAGAGGCTGGACCAAAAAGGAGGCAGGCAGCACGAGAGAGAGAGAGATGAACGAGAATGAAAAGGTGGGGAGAATAAATCGAGTGGTTTTACAAATCCGCCGACTCTTTCTCATTCACGCTTCTGCTGGGATGCTTTACAAATTCACTCGCGATTGTTCGATACGGAAAGAGCAACAGGAAGAGAGAAGAAGAACGGGGGATGAGCGAGAGGGCGGAGGTGAAAGAGCGATGAAAGAAGATGGAAATAAGAGAGAGATTTTGAAAGTAAAACAGGTATTTCGTGTATGGATGTGATGTATATGCAAATTGTATTAACATTGCCTGGCACTCGATTCGTCATTTACCGCAGTGAAAGAGATGAGGAAAAACAAAATAACTGCATCATTTCGAGAATACATCGGAGGAAGAGGCTGGATGAGAACGAAGGCAGACGCGGAAAGATGAAGAGACGAAGAATAAGAATAAAATGGAGATTTCTCCGACCTTTTCTCATTCACGCTTCTGGGATGCTGTGCCGATTCATCCGCGATTGTACGATGCGGAAAGAGCGACAGGAAGAGAGATGAAGAAAGGGGGATAAGCGAGAGGCTGGAGGAGAAAGAACGATGAAGAAAATTGGAAGGAAAAGAGAGGTTTTTGGAGCAGAAGAGGTGTATTACGTCTGTTTATTTATGTGCTTCCTACCATCAGTGTATTACTTTTTTCCTATACGCTCATATTCACGCTGTACCGATTGACGACGACGCGTGGGAAGAGCGTTTTATCGCTCGTGTGTCAATGTAAAGAGAATAAACGAGTATGGCGCATGCTGGCTGTTCGCAAACGGATTCGAAAGACTGACGGATCGAGAAAATAAATGAAAGAAAGAGAGAGGAAAAATTGCAACAAAGAGAGAGGGAGAGAGAGAGAGAGATGAATAAAAATGCTCGCTTCTTCGATGCGACAAGCTTATATGCATAAGCAGCTTATACGCATGCTCTGATAAGGCCTTATCGTGTGTGAAAGCACCGTGGCCTACTTTACAACGCTCCGAGTATGTTTATATACCAACTTCACACGTGGCTCTGCTCTATTGCCTCTCTTTCTGCCTTTTCATACCCTTCTCTATTAGACATTGTATAATCTGCCTTTGTACTTCAATGTGAGCTTGTTCGTAGTTTAGTAACTTTTTTTTCGAGAGAAAGACAGGGAGAGAGAGAGAGAGAGAGAGAGGAAAAGAATTATTTGAAATTTCGAGCCATTCACAGCACTCTCGAGCGACGACCATTTTTTTTGAATATTCATCATGGATTGTTCGATATTAATGAGGCTTGAAATAAAATCGTCGTTTTGGAGCGGAATGTTTCGAAATTTTGTAAAAGCTGCTCCGCTGGACGACGTGAATAAAAGTGATGCAATTGTCTCGGAAGAATCTCTCCGAAAATGCAATAATACGAATTTTATTACTTAATTGCTATTTTCGCATTGAAATTTCGAGTTTTCGGGAAAAAGTCAGTGTGTTTCGTAATCAGCGGCTCTCGTATGCACCTTTGCACAGTCGTACGAGCGAACGCGTGTTTGCTCGTTGATTCTGAAATCAAAGTTCCACTTTTGCGATACGTTTGTCAAAGCGCTTTTCCAGCCGCGGCTCCGCTCGCTATTTTCTTCCTCGCGATAAGAGAAACACATTCTACGACGATTTGTCCCACTTTCGTTCGCGCGAGATTATAATATGCTCTCGCGATTATTTCGACGTTATTCTCATCACGCGGTCTCTGCAACATTTTACGGGAGAAAAACGAGGAGAATAATGATTTCGACGATTCTCGTTGCATTTTTCGAAAACAGAAACTTGAAAACAAAATGACCGACGGGCGTTTTAAAGAAACATTGAGCTAATTTTTTGTTCAATTTTCTGTGCGAACGAAACGAAACGAAATTATTGACGCGTTGAAAAAAAATGAGTGCATATCGTATGAAAATTGAGTTAGAAATTTTGTACTCGTTCTTTCTTCGTTTTATCGTTTTTTCGTAGACATTTTTCGTGCGGCGAGGATAAAACTGGTATATCGTGGGATTTCGTAAAACACACAGTCATTTCGAAGCCTCGACTTTTTACTCGGCCATACCTCGTTTTATCATAATTGAGTGAAATCGAATCAAATTGACGAAAGAAGGAGATGGAGAGCGAGAAAGAATCATCATTCAAGGAGAGAGAGAGAGAGAGAGAGAGAGAGAGAGAGAGAGAAATAGATTCAACTATCTCGAGGTACCGCGTGGCCCCGAGTGTCGCGGTCATATAATCTAGCGAAAAGAGTTACGTGGGTGTGATGACGATTCTAGTTGTAGGGCACTTTTGCTCTTTGTCGTTGCTGCTCGCAGATATCGCTGCACTTCTTTCGCATTGAGTAACACGAGAGAGCCTTGACTTTTTGCTCGATGCTTGACTCTCTCTCTCTCTCTCTCTCTCTCTCTGTGAGTCTCTCTTTTTCGATATTACATCGAATGCTCGATTGTCCGAGTACAGCGAGGAGGAGCATTATTGAGGAGGAGGCTGGAAAAGCGATGGCGCAGATATCAACTTTCGAGAAAACAAAAGGACGTAATCAATGCTTCGACATCGAACGTGGAATATCGCGAGTTGATTTGACAAAAAAAAAACATCGCGATAACGTCAAATCAATTTTCCATTTTTGTATCGGGAAACGTTCTTCTGATGTGTTTGTTTTTTTTTTTGGAGTATTGTGAGTCTTATAGAATTTTGAGAATACAATGTCCAGTGGTAAGACGATAGAAAAGAGTTCTTTGATTGACGATACTGTTTTTATCGTCGGTGTCTTTTTTGTCCCTTTTTTTTTACACTCGCTTTTACAAATTCAATTCAGCCTCCTATTTTCGTCAGATTCGATAAGATTCCGGCTCGGTATTTTCGCTTATCACGCTCATGGAAAACCAACTCGATATGTATCTTCCTTGTCACGAAATATAGTATCTCTGATATTTGTTTTACGTTGAAAAAAAAAATGTTGAAAACTGATCGACTGGAAAACTGACCGATTTCGATCCGTGTGCCTTTGAAATGTCGGCGAAATTACGATAAAACCGAGATCGGTTGAGAATATTCGGGATTGAATGAGAAAAAAAACAGTGAATGTAATGAGAAAATCGATATTTTGTTTTTGGAGGCCTCGACGTTTTATTTATAAATATACAAAAGCGTAATAAACACGTGAATGAGTCAAGACTTTGAATAACTATGCCGGAACGATAGGATTGTCGTTTTTTTCTTTGTTTTTTTTTTATCAAGAAGAAATCAATGAACCTTGATGAAAAATTTTTTACTCCCGTAGCGGAGCAATTCCCGGCGTGTTTCTCGTCTTCTCGAGGTTCTCGAAAGCGACAAACTGTATGGTCTTTCGATCGTAGTGCGAAACTGTCACGAGGGCGTTAAGGTGTAATAGACACAAGTTAAATGAAAAACTCGGAGAGAAAATAAGAATGCAAGAGCGAGAATGACAGCCAGACATAGAAATTTAATTGGTGCTCCGGAACATGTTTTAACGTGAGAAGGACGCACGTGTACATGTAAATGCAGATAAAATACTGGTTTTGGAGCGTAAAAATTGAAAAAAAACTCAATGTTTCGGTCCGAAAATGCAATAATACGAATTTTATTACTTAATTGCTATTTTCTCATTGAAATTTCGAGTTTTCGGGAAAAAGTCAGTGTGATTCGTAATCAGCGGAAAATTTCCCATCGGATCGGTGCTTGAAACGTCGCAAATTGAAAAAAAAAATTTTATCCCATTTTTGGCCACTTTTCCGGAATCCCCGAAAACTCGAAATTTCAAATGACCATAACTTTCGTCCAAATTGACGAATATAGGTTTATTGGGGGTGTTTTGAGACGCCCTCGAGTAGACTTAGAAAATGGTGAAAGTGAAATATCGCTAGCTTGGTTCCTTCCCGTTCAAAATCGATGTTGAAAATCGGCAAAAAAAACGCAAAGGGGTATGTATGGGAAAATTGGCGAAAATCGATGGTCCAACTTAAAAAATCTGCCAAAAATCGAAAAATCGAGATATCTCGATAAACCAAACGGCATTTCGAAGCCTCAGCGATTGACCAGAGAATAAGCATAAGTTAGAGCATCTATCTCAAAAAGGAAAAAAATGGCAAGTGTTTTACTAGATCGTCCCACTATGGCAAAAAATAGGGAAAAATTTTGGTTTTCAAAAATGATTTCTAATAATCTATACCGATGTATTTTTTCCCGCTGATTGCGAAACACATCGATATTTCATCAAAAACCTAATATTTCGGTTCGAAAATGCAATAATACAAATTTTATCAGTTAATTACTATTTTCTCATTGAAATATCGAGTTTTCGGGAAAAAGTCGGTGAGTTTCGTGATCAGCGGAAAATTTCCGATCGGATAAGCTATTGAAAAATTGAAAATTTGAAAAAAAAAATTTCGGCTCATTTTCCGCCACTTTTCCAGAATCCTCGAAAAGTCGAAATTTCAAATGGTCATAACTACGTTTCTATTTGTGCTATATACTTTTTTTGGGGAGGTTTGGAGACGCTCTTGAGTAGACTTAGAAAATGGTGGAAGTTCAATGTCGATAGCTCAATTGCTTCACCCTCAAAATCGATGTTGAAAATCGGCGAAAAAAACGCAAAGGGGTATGTATGGGAAAATTGGCAAAAATCGAGGGTCAAACTTAAAAAATCTGCCAAAAATCGAAAAATCAAGATATCTCGATGAACCAAACGGCATTTTGAAGCTTCAACAATTGCAAAGAGAATAAGCACAAGTTGGGATGTCTATCCCAAACCAAAAAAAAATGGCAAACATTTTAGTGAACTTACTCAATCCGGCTAAAAATGACGAAAAATTTTGGACCTCAAAAATGATTTCCAATGGCCTATATCGACGTATTTTTTCCCGCTGATTACAAAACACCCCGACATTTCATCGAAAACTCAATATTTCGGTCCGAAAATGCAACAAAACGAATTTTATCAATTAATCACATCATTCTCATTGAAATATCGAGTTTTCGGGAAAAAGTCGGCGGCTGTACCGCTTTTTCGGTATACCCACCGAGCCGCGATATTCGCGCTCGTGTATTTGCGCGTCAGCGGCAAAAGCCGGTGCTATATGGAGAGAATCGAGAGAACAGAGAGCGGCGACAGTTTCCGTAGGTACATTATGAGCTCTCTCGACGCGTTGCATTGCGAAATTGGGTCGGCAGAAATTCAACGCACCGCAAAAGCTGATGCATGTATGTATGTATATACGCAGGGGGGGTCGCATATACGGGGAGCCGAGAAAAAGCCGCAAAGTCTCCGCTGCGCTTGCCGGAGCAGCGCCTCTCGCTCTTAAACTGTGACCGAGCCCACACTCTTCGCCTTTTAATATAATAAACCTTTCAAAATGTTCCAAAGATTTCCAAATTCGTTTTTCGTTCTCAGTCACACCGAATTCTACGATAAAAATGTCAAGCTCCTCTCAGAGGCGATCGTAACGCAATTGTTTTCGACTAAAATTTCTCACGTTGGCTCAATTTCACTCAGGGTGGAAAAGTATGCTGTCTTATTTTTGTACAGGGCTTTTACCGTCAACTTTTTGTCAATTTTTTCCAAAAATGTCCGAGATTCATCGTCCAACTGTTTCAGCGATAAAAGTACCTTTATTTTTCGATAAAATCGAACCTTTGACATTCGGAAATTCAAGCCTGATGCGTGCTACCGCAGCGGGCGAAAAAAGTGGCTGGTTTAAATCGACAAACTTATGGGCGACTCTCCGGCATAACACTTTCGAGATTGAGTCAGGCTCGCGTTCCCGATGGGCCGAAGAGAATTTTAATTTCGTATTACGCAATAAATCGAAGGTAAAAATACGGTAGAGGATATCACGAGTCCGGAGAGTCTACGGCTGAAATTCTTCGATCGTCGAAACGCGGAGAACGAGAGGGAAAGAACGAGCGAGAATCCTCCTCTCGGAGGTGTTTTCATTGACGAGCTCTCGAGGCGTCGAATTATCTCGCACGAAGCAAGCATCTTTCCCTCGTGGGCAAAATCATTCCAGCCCATTGCCGCAAAATTATGGTTAATTCGTGTAATAACGAAGCTCCCATCGGCGAGGAAATAATCGAAGATACGATACTTCGTGAAAATGCAATCGAACACGAGGGAGCTCAAGAAAAATCGTTGATCGATCATTTTGCATCTGCAGCAATTTTTTTTGTCCTTATTAAATTATGAAAAAGTGACCATCTTGATATTCCGCGAAATAACCATTGTCTTACAAATAATAATAAAACTATATAATTAATTATCAATTATATTCGAAAAATCCGTGAAAATGATGCCTCTCCCGTCAAGGAAAAGTCGTTCAATCGCGCGGTGGATGCTAAAATGACGTGATTCCACGTGCTTGAAAGAAAAAAAAGGAGTCGACGATCTTGAGACGCGTATGGGCTCCGTCAAAGCTCGATAAAATTGGTGTGCTCGACGATCAACCCTTTTTTCCCTCCTCAGCTTCGTTATAAATTTTACGAACGAGCGTCAACCTTGAACGTCGTACGAGCGCGTGAGAGATGGGAAAGAAAAAGGAGCATACATGAATGCGCGAAACGAGTAAGAGGATAAGCGGAAAAGTCCAATTTGGGGAGTGCAGAAAAGAGTAAGGCGATAAAACAAAACGCGCATAGCCTCGGCCAACTTTTACAATTAGAGAGCTGCGCTCTAGGTTTGGCTCGCTGCTGGCAAGGCGTTGAAGATCAAAACGACGCTGCCGTAAAAGCCGTCCCGCGGTAACCGAGAACGGCGGATTTATTTTAAATTTTCCACGCTTGTAGATAACTCGAGAAAAAAAGAACGACGAAAAATCGAAATTCAAAAACAGAAAAATCGCCGAAAACCGCTCGGTGTATCGCGACGGTAAAATAGTTTATTCAGAAAATTGCCTTACCCCGATGAAAAACACGAATCCTCGTCGACTCTAAAAAGTGTCATAAATACGACAATTTTTCATATTTATTACGAAAATCCTTTCGATAACCGCAATATACTTGAACGCAATTTTCCGAGCGTCACGAAATTTCGGAATTTCGCCCGACGACGCAACAGTCTCACCAAGGACGCGGTGAATTCCGCAGTGCAATTGCGAGTTTTCCAGACTCCTCTCTCGTTGCAACTTTTTATTGGTCGCCATAAAACGTCCTAAACTTTGGCCGATCTCTTATAATCGCTTTGCCATTGTTGAGGGATGTGAGAGTTTTGTCGTTGCGACCAAACAGGAAAAAAAAAAGAAAAGAAAATTAGGCCCGTCGAAAGGTTCGGTGAAAACCGGAAAGCGGCCTTATGCGAACCCTTCCTTTTTTTTCCCCCCTCGTCGTCCGCAAAAGCATCGGAAACATCGTCAAGCGAGGTCAGGGGAAGTTTCGCTTTTACAAATATGTTGAGCAATATCCTGTATATTTGTGTACGTACTTACGGCCTTTTTTTCCTTCTCAGCTAGCCGAAGACTACCGACATTATGACTTTACAAGCGTTTTACGAAGGTTCGCTGAATATTATTACGGAAAGGGTTGTACTTTGCTCCTTCTCCCATACAATTTCTCCCCTTTTTCCTCCTGGTCAGCCGGTCTTTGCTACAATGACAGGAGATTATGAGTTTTTACGCTCGATCCTTTCTCTTCTCGAGACTATTCTTCGACTCTTCCCCTCCTCCCTGCCGTTCTCTCTTTCACGTTTTCCTTTTCACTTTGCCGTGGAATTGCGTCTTCTCCTTAAAAAAAAAACAAGAAAAAAAGCGAAAAACAACAGAGAAAGAGAGCGAGAAAGCGAGATGAGGAGGGAATGCAAGGGTCAGATATGGGAGTCGGCCATTTTTTTTTTTTTTTCATTTTTTTTCATCTTCTTATTCCATGGTTTCCACGGTGCTCTTACGTCGTGGATCTCGACGGAACGCAAAACGCTCTTCGCAAAGGGTTTGTGCGATAAAGGGCGGAAAAGGAAATGGCTCGCCAGCGATTTTTTGCTCTCTTTTCTTCTCTCTGCTTTTCTCTCTTGGTTTTGCTCTTTTCTCATTGCCGGGAGAGTACTGCCGTTGAA